>JAOBRD020139219.1:0-10036 GCA_027575215.2 Hydrozoanthus sils | reverse complement strand
CCCCCTCCCCCCTCTTCCCCCGTTTATACGCCCATCATCTACTGTATAGTGTGGTCCTTTTGCGTTTCTTTTTAACATCAAAGTATTTTTTCAAACGTTACAGACATAAAAAAGTGCTTAGAACAACAATTATAATGATATCAAAGAAAGAAACAAATTTTTTTATGCATACATAGCAACGTTATGAGTTCTGTTTCACTGCTCATTTCAACACAACTGTTCAACACAACTGCGGCCTTGTTTTGTCAAAATGAAACTATGAAATTGATCTGAACATTGAAATACAATTATGAACTTTGTTAATGCTACCGAGAAGATCGTCAGATCACGACATTCTAAGAAAGCCGATGCAACGTTTAACTGGTGAAAGATTGAAGTCTATAAGTATAATTATGAATAACAACAAACGGATATGAATGAAGAATTTTCTTAAGCATAATGGAAAATGTAAGTTTTTAAATGTCTTTTCTTTTCTTTTTCTTTTTCTTTCCTAACTGATATGCATTGCTGTTTTATATCAAAATAAACGTGTAACTGTTGTGACGTCTATTTTTGCGGGGATTTACCTTCACTGACAGTGGCTTCAGGTCATTTTCTTTTCCCGGAAAATTTTCGCAATATACAAACTTTGCTTCGACTCTAAAAATTAAAAACAAAACACCGAGTTCTTGACAGTTTACAATAGTAAATGTTTCGGCATCAAATCAACTACGAACTGACCTCAAATACTTGAAAAGTTGGCTGTTGTCATAAGAAAAGACAAAATACCCATGATTTGCTTCGACGAAGGAATAACACTCGAAATGTAAAGCTTCCTAAAACTTCCGTGGCCAAATTAACGTTTGAAACAAGAATTTTAGTTAATCACCAAGTAGTGAAACACATATTTGTTGGCTAGCTTCGTTCCAGACAAATGTTTTAAACTTTAAGCACTGATTTGCTTTTGTTACAGAACTGTGGCAAGATTTCACTCGTAGTCGCAATGAACCGTGTTTTGCTGCAAAACGAAATACATCGGCTCCGTGCAAGTTGTAAGTGAAAGATGATGTTGTTACTCGATTAGTTCGCCTCAAAAAGCTCTTCGTCCTACTGGTTTTGCTTGTAATGTTGTTAAAGGTAACGATGCTGTCACTCGATGCAAATTTCTTATTCTCTCCTCATTGAATACTAGTGAGTGTCGAAGCCCTAGCTGCGATACCCCTAATCATTGCCCACCATTTGACGGCAAACTCCCGTCTCACAAGCTTGGCAAAGCTCGCTTTGATGTTCGGACGACATGTTGGCCTTACGTTGACTTGTGTTGACAGGCTTGTTCTTCCGGTTAGAAAAATACTTTTCACTCACTTTAACGCGCAAATTTTCAAGAACCTTTTCAATCTCCTCTTCGTACCACAGGGTAGACTCGAATGAACCTTGACAATGATTGCATTTCTGACCCAGCAGCCACATTTTTACTTGGCCTCTTTCTCTTCCAACCTCAAAGAGGTAGTGAAATATCAGTTCCTTTAATGGAAGTCCATGATTTATCGCATTGGGAGCATACGAACTTCACTTTCGCCTTATCTTGGAATTTTTTCCATCCCGAGCGGGCAACCGAGGTAATATCAACAAGACTGCTAGAATCTTCTTTCACCAGTCTCCAGTTTCCCCTTACAGTGCCGAACAAGTCGTTAAATATGTTATTCCAGTTCTCTGCCATGTTATCTAGAGCTCGTCTATGTATTACAATCACTCTGCTTCAGTTTGCCGACCGTTCTCCAACCAGAGAAATAGCGTTGTGATAATGCTGACTCTAGCTCGAGATATAAATAACGTTGTCAGTTACTGCTGAGTGCAGCCTTTTTACCCGAGCAAAACAACAAGCAATTGATCCGGGATTCCCCTCGAGTTGATTTCATTTTTGATTTGGACGTTTAGAGTTTAGAAAATAAAAATTTTAAAAAAAGTGAAAGCTATTCATTAAAGGGTTTTTTTTGTGTGTTCACGGCTTTCTGGTTAATTCTCTTGTATTGTTGTTCGGTTGTTGAAACTCTGCTTGTTTCTATTCGGAAATTCGACCCGTTGCCAAGTGGTCACGAATATTCCAAAAAAGCTCGAATGGATCGATTTTAATTGTTTGCTTGAAAGAGAAAACCCTCTTAGTATGATACATGTTATAAAGTTCATACAGCCTTAGTAATTCCCCTAACTAGTATAATTGCTGCGTTACAACTAATTTAAACGGATGTAAATCATTCTGGCTGGACTCTTAAAATTACCTTACAAACTAGAGATACGGTCATCATATCTTAGAAATAAAGGAAAATTCTAGGCAATTTATGTTTTTAGTCGGGCTACCCCGCAGAGGTTTACCTTTTTGCCAATCTGTCACGTCGCGGTTGTTATGGGTACAGTCACATGATCAACAATTACTATATGTCATGTTACGATAGTTCACTACGAAGAACGAAAGTTTGCTCTAAGTTGTACTTAAGTATCTATCATAATGTTCAAGATGACGAAGAAACTACTTCTAAAGACGTCCCTCAAATTCATGCACACGCCGTTCGCGGTAGACTTAGACTAAAAGATGTCAAGGAGCGTCAGTCTCGAAACGAGTCTTTCCGCGAAACAAAATGCTTAAAATGAACTCGGATCAAACTTAGAAATACTCAAAGGAAACTCAGAGGAAAAAAGCTACTGTAACTATTAGTTCACCACAGTATAAACCACATTCACAGCAACAACATGGACGCCATATTCTGGAATCGCTCGACAAGAGGAAAAGTTAACACACTCGACATTGATGAAGTTGATGTGTATCATGTATTACTAGATAGTTTTTTCAATGCCTACTTTCTTTTTGATAATATGTTGTTGATCACGGACTTGTTTGTAGATGTTGTAATAAATCAGTGAAGCCTCAGATTCTTCTGTTGCGTATTGTAGCCCTATTACACGCGTCTAGTTCTATTCTCAGTTTTAGGTATATCTTCTATGGAAGTCACGAAGTTTCACAATTAATGTGCGTTTTATTTCCAAACAAACATCCACCTGTTGAGACTGCTGGTTTCGTGGGGTTTCCCCTTCAGGTACTTTCCCTTCCCGGAAATGTTGCTGGTTTCCAAGTAAACCTCTCGCACAACATACAACAATTCAACTGCGAACCGGCCTCAAAAACTGGAAAAGTTTCAGGCTGGTTTTTTGTTTTCATAAGAAAAGACTACATACGCATGATTTGCTCCAATGAAGGGAAAACTCTCGAAATGTCAGCTTCCAAAACCTTCCGCCGCCAAATGGTTAAAACAATAAGATTCAGTTTAGTTAATCGCAAAATAGTTAAACACATATTTGTTGGCTTCTGAGAGCTAATAAAACTGCCGCTCCAGTTGACAAATGTTTTAAACTCCATCACTGATTTGCTTCTGTTACAGAACTTTGGCAAGATTTTCACTCGTAGTGGCAATGAACCTTGTTTTGTTACAAAACGAAATATATCGGCTTCTTGCAAGTTTTAGTATGATGCTAACACTCGCTGCAAGACTCTCAGTTAGAATCATAATCGTAATACTCGTGACAGTCGTCTTCGTCTTCGTAATACTCGTGAGGGTCGGCGTAGCCCTCATCGTAATACTCGTAAGAGTCGTACTCGTCATCGTAATACTCGTGAGGATCGTCGTCCTCATCGTAATACTCGTGAGAATCGTAGTCCTCGTCGCAATAGTCGTGAGAGTCGTAGTCCTCATCGAAGCACTCCAGATCTTTCCTCGCCACTTGACGACAAACTCCCGCCTTACAAGCTTGGCACAGATCGCTTCTATGTTCGGACGACATGTTGGCCTTACGTTGACTTGTGTTGACAGGCTTGCTCTTCCGGTTAGAAAAATACTTTTCCTTCACTTTAACGAGCACATTTCCGAGGACTTTTTCAATCTCCTCTTTGTACCATTGGGCAGGCTCGAATGAACCTTGACAATGATTGCATTTCTGACCCAGCAGCCACATTTTTACTTGGCCTCTTTCTTTGCCAACCTCAAAGAGGTAGTGAAATATCACAGTTCCTTTAATGGAAGTCCATGTTTTATCGCATTGGGAGCATACGAACTTCACTTTCGCCTTATCTTGGAATTTTTTCCATCCCAAGCGGGCAACCGAGGTAATATCAACAAGACTGCTAGAATCTTCTTTCACCAGTCTCCAATTTCCCCTTATAGTGCCGAACAAGTCGTTAAATATGTCATTCCAGTTCTTTGCCATATTACGTAGAGCTCGTGAATGAAATAAAATCACTCTGCAGTTTGCCTACCTTTCTCCATCCAGAGATACAATGAAGTGAAAGTGCTGACTGGATGTCTCTAGCTTAAGCTATAAATAATTGTTTAAACTGCTGAGAGCAGCTGTTTGTACCCGAGCAAAACAATAAATAATTGATCCGGGGAATTCCCCGCGAGTTGATGTCATTTTTATTTTGGACGTTTAGAGTCTAGAAAAATAATTTTTATCATCATAAAGAAGCATTCGCTCGCCTTAAAATACTCATGGGCACTTTAAAATTTAACTATACATATATAGGTCTGTTCTTAAGCTTTTTGTTTATGTTCACAATTCCCTTTTCTCCCTTCGAAAAATGATAAAGAAATAAAACAGCATCGCGTGTGTGACGTAGGAGAACAGGAGAAAAAGTGTTGAGGGAAAAAGAAATGTTAATTATGTTATCCGGCCCAGTTCTCTACAATGTTATCTAGAGCTCGTGTATGAATTTATATAATCACTCTGCAGTTGTCAATCGTTCTCAAGCCTGATAATGAGATGCAGTATTGTGAAATTGCTGACTGGATGTTTCTAGTTTAAGCGATGAACAGTTTTCTAAAATGCTGAGTGCAACTGTTTTTTACCCAAGCAAAACAACAAGTAATTGATCCGGGGAAATCCCCTTGGGTATTTTTGGTCGTTTCGGGTCTAGAAAAGTGATATTTATCATTATAAACAAAGCATTCATTCGCCTCAAAATCTCTTGGATCTTATAAGATCTCAACCAATTCTGTTCTTAAGCTTTCGTTTTTGTTCACTGCTACTTTGTCTCTCCTCAAAATGTTGGTAATTATTTAAGAAAACAGCATCACGTTTGCCTCTAAACAATAACAGAAAACGCTACATGAGAAAAATAGTGAGGGAAATTGAGGCGAAGCCAAGAAATGTTAATAATAATAATGTCATCCCAGCTCTCTGCCATGTGCCATGATGTCAGTCGTGTATGAATTAGAATCGCTCTGCCGTTTACCGACCGTTCTCATGCCAGAGATACAGTACTGGTGGTGTAATATTACTGACTGATATGAATAATTTTCTTAATTGCTGAGTGCTGCTGTGAGCCTATCAACAAACATTTGATCCGGGGAATTCCCCTGGAGTTGATATCCATTGATATTTATGACTAGAAGTATCTAGTGCACGCTTTTATTACTTCAAAACTCGACTTGTGTAATTCAATCCTTTATGGCCTGCCAGTTAGAGAACCAAAAAACCAACAGCGCGTTCAGAATGCTGCAGCTCGACTTATCTCCAGAACTCCTAAATCTCACCATATAACTCCTGTGCTCCAAGAGCTTCACTGGCTACCCGTCATTGATCGAATCACTTTTAAACAGTTCTGGGTGCACCATTCTAACACAGAAGTCGTACAAGCTTGGATAAAGAACTGTCACATAATTTTTGTCCTTAATTCTTGTAAAAACGTCGATGTGTTTACCTGTTTTGAAGAAATGTTGAGCTAACGTGGTAAACTGTTAAAGTTGTCCCGTTGGACAACAGGTGTTCTGTTGTTCTCCAATCTGAGGCTCGATCAAATAAATATTATTTTGTAAAAGGTCACGAAGTTGAATTTTTCTTAGGAATCGAAATAATAAATTGTCGCAATTCTTCATCAAAAATTCGGGGCCAGCCGAAATTGAAAATTAAACAGCTTAGTGACCAAAGTTTGAAATTGGAATGAAAAAATGTCTTTGGCTTCAGCAGGCAAATATTTTTGCTCTTTGGATCTAACTTTTTTTTTGCAGTACGCTTACAATGCGCCATTCTACTCTAGTTGATAATCGAAAAGGAAAGCTAAGGTTAGGTACAGTTTCAGTTTTCTTCGGCATTGCGGCCTCAAAGATAAAAATTACCAGCGAGAAAAAAGCGAGAATATGTGATTACCGTGTGCGTGTCTACGATTGACATTTGGTATCCGGAGATATCAAAGCTATTGGAGTTAGTGAACGATTGAAGGAGAACAAAGAGTGTGGAGGAAGGAAAGGAGTAATATTTTAGAGTAGTTGAAAGAAAAGGAATAGTAATGACTGAAATTAACCTGAAAAAGAGAACCAATAACTGAAAAAGAGAGCCAGTGAGTGGTCCGCGCTAGACTTAGGGTTTGTCAATGACTTAGAGTTAGAGCTTCGATATTTTGGACACATACGCATGTTCAGATCGAATGTTGCCAAAACGGCAAGCGCAACAAAATATAGTTGTCGACGCTTGCAACAGCCATTCCTACAGACAGGAAAACTACAAAACCCCCACGTTTTTGGCTCTCACAGAACTAATTACCTACACTGACAAACGGTTCATGACAAATTAAGAGGAACGTGGTAACATTTTTCTGTAAATACCATCCGATTTTTGCTGCGTTATGTGTTAGATTCGCGTACTCTTTAGAGGAAAGCTGAGTATATTTAACTAGCAGAAAACGAGGTAAAGTTTTCTGTGAGTCATTATAAATGTAGAAGCGAAAGAAATAAATTTGATAGCCACATTTTACTATCTCGGTTGCAAACAAAAAATCCTAGCCTTAAAACAAAAGGTCCCCGCCTTGTCCGACAATCTTTTGAACAACGTTCAATTGCACTTGCTTTTGACAAGTGACGTCATTATCAGGTTTGTGTCTCAACAGAAAAGTAAAACAACTTTGAATGTTTGACTTCTGTTTAAAGATTTTTTGCTAATACTTAAGCAGCACCAAGTTTTATTTTGCGAAGTTAGCTTGATAACTGATTCGCAAATTTTGCACTTGTTTTCGTTCAGCACTTGTTGCGCTGAACGAAATATGCAGTAAATAAATGCGCGCGCGTAATAGGACGTTTGCCAAAGTGTTTTTGTCTTAACTTCTTGTTCAGGACGCACGTTTGCAAACACATGGGACTGCAAGCAGTCTAATGGCTTCGCATTTTCAACTCTAAAAAATACCTGGCTCTTGGTTTAACACCGGTTTTCCTAGCTTTAGCAACCCCTAAAAATACTGGCTCACTAACTTACAACGGTCATACCTATCTAGCCTTTGAAAAGGCTCTTCGACGAAATAAGTGCAGTAGGGGACTGGGGAGAGGCGGAAGGAAAGAAGAGCCTCTAGACATTCTGGTCAAAGCACTTTGCCGCGAAATTAACGGACACCAGATTCTGGTATCCGTCGCTGATTGGTCCGTTCACCGATCGATGACTGATGTGCAGGCGATCTAATCAAGAAGATCACACTCGCCGCTTCTTGCAATATGGTTACGGAAGATTTGGGTCCTGTATTCAAAAGATGTTTGCGTCTTTTTCCGAAGAAGAAACTAAAAGATGCAGAAGGAACACACATAGTTGTTTTAAAGAAACGTGAAGTATTTGAGATTCTTCTCACTGGTTTTGGCAAGAGCCTCATTTATCATCTGCCTTCTTTGATCAACTTGGATTTTCGGCAAGATTTACGGTTTTAAAAATTCAACTGTTGTCGCCGTTTCCCCGCTTGTTGCCTTAATGAAGGACCAGACCAAACATTTAAAATCACTTGGCATAAATGCATTGGCTATTGAGTTTAATGATGAGTGATTTTAGAAATTTAAAAAAGCCACAGCTAATAAAGTAAAAATCAAAATGACACTAACTTGTAGTGAACAGTGATGCTCTTGATTTGTTTATGTCCTTCACACAAATATAATTCAGCAGCTTCTTCCTGCTTGCATTAATCATGTTCCATAGATTGTGCATGCTCATTTTGTCTGGTAGCCGAGCTAGGAACCTTTTGTAGAACACCAAGACATTTGTTGTGTGGTTCCTCTGAATAATACTCAAAGTCTGTTTTCAAACTGAAAAAAGCCACTGCCTCCACGCCATTTACAGTTTCGTTCAGGAATCGTGTCATTAGTTTATTTTCTGTTGTGTCTTCTCTCTAAGATAGGGCTTGCTGATCGAACTTTTTGCCTAATTTAATTTGTACTGACATTAACTCTTACACACGATTTCTGTGAAATCGAAAACCCAAGCTTTGCACTGGCGACTTCGACAATCTCTTTACAGAGACATGAATCTGTTCTTTATCACCGACCAGTGTTGATCATTTCATGAACTAGAAAGTTTTTCCACCGATAGTTTGATTCCGAGTGCTTGACGGGCGCAAGTTGGATGTTGGGGAGAAAAGTAATTCTATGTGTTTCTGCGAATTTCTAAAAGTCGACACACGAGGAACTTTACCCGTCAAAAGTTTTCTACAGAAGCGACAGATACATTAAGCATTTCGTGGATTGAATTTTATTAACTCTGCTGGGATTCTACCGGTACTGGAGTATTCGTCACGAACGATGTACTAGTTGTCACGAACAATAAAGGACAATTCGGACGTAATTCGCTGAAAATAACGGTTACTAGCATTTGTAATATTGGCAGTTAACAGATCACGCTAGCTGATACGCTATGAATCATTAACTATATACTGATATACTAAGCTTATCCTAGCGCCCGTGGGCCGTTTTTCCCAGTATTAACAGCGATCTGAATTGTATCAACCTTTAAAATTACGAAAGGGGAACAAGTAAGCTGTGAGCATAAACAAGAGCTTTTAAAGTTTTCAAGCTTCGCCCTCGTCCTCTATCAGTAGCCTGCGAGCCGGCTTTCCTGAAGCTGGGAAGCCTCAGGAGAACTGGCTCGCAGGCTACGTCTATCAGCCGATAGAAAACTTGAACTCGTAGTCTAACTGTTAATTAGTACAAATCGAGTCGCTATCTATCACAAAAGCTGCAATCTGTTTGGTTCCCTGCTCGCTATCTATTTAGTAAATAAACCCCTTCCGGCGGCTGGTATACCAGAGGATAATGTCCACGGCGGATAGATTGTCCGAAAAATGAACAGTTGGCCGGTGTTCATTTTTCGGACGATCTATCAGCCAAGAACATTATCCTCCGATATGCCAGTAAGCCAAAAAGGGGTTTGTTGCGTTCGACGAAGGAGAACGCATACTAATCTTGCCGTTGTTCGTGGGCTCAAGCTTTTTGAGCTATTTTCGCTGGCTGACTGCGTGGCACATAATGCCTCGATTCCATGTCATTGTGACCGTGAAGGCATGGTAACCAAGAACTTGAGTGAAAAAGTCGAACGCACTTCACTAATCTCTGATTACTTCTAGTTTACTTTATAACCCTCCCCTAATAATATTTTCTTCGAAAAAACTTTGTGTACAACCGCAGCGATGAAAATTTCTCTCTTCTCCACACTAATTCAAGTTGGATGGAATGTAAACTCTCAGTTAACTTTAGAGACTCGACGCCAAAACTCAATAAACTACAGCAAGACTCGATTTAATACTCTACGAAGGAACAGAACGCAACCCGAACTAGAGGAAAAAATGCACGAGGAAAAACAACGTCCCAGGCGCTCAACGCATGGCCGCGGGGGCCTGGATAATAATAACAAAGCAGGCGCAGCCTGCTTGCGCAACGTCTAGATCTCTTTTCATCTAGAAGGTACAACGTGAGCTTATGTGAACAATGTATGTAGTCTGAATGTAACTATTGGCTGAAAGCCATAAAGTCAACATGTACAAGTGTCATAATCTTGTAAATATGCCGGGGGCCTTCGATTTCTCTGTGGGCGACCTTCTGGGGGGTGGGGAAGCTGAACATCGCCAGTACTGTCGTGATCTGGTACATCGGGTAAGTCCAGTTCAGAAGCGGCCGGTGGCATCAAGGGGGCAGTGATCTCTGGGGGAGCAACTGGTGCCGGGGCAGGGAAACTGACATTGGGTCTAACACTATCACAGGGTAAGTCA
>JAOBRD020139116.1:0-10037 GCA_027575215.2 Hydrozoanthus sils | reverse complement strand
CCCCCCCCCAAAAAAAAAAAAAAATCATCAAATCAGATATTTTAAAATATTTATTAGGCAAAATTACTTACTATGGTAAGCAAGTACTGCTCCAGATTACGAGAAGCGAAAAAATCCCGGCCAGATTTGGCAACCCAAAAATAATTCCGGCGCGTAATTCACAAACTCAAAAAACCAATCCCTTCAAGCCAAAATTTCAGAACTAAAAAAATCCCGCGGGCTCCCCCGTCATAAAAATATTTGAGTTGGGATCCTGGGATTTGGGGATTTTATGGTAAATGCAATTTGGTTTTGTTAGCTCTTAGATTTTCAGGAAGATAAAGTAACTACTGTGGCACAGGAAAAAATCAGGTAAACTTACATTCAGTTTTTAAATTCTACTACTAAAAAAACTATTTCATTGCATGTGTATAGAGCAAAAGGAAAACCGCTAATCATCCAACACTAAGAAATATGTTTAATATGCAGGTTTCAGCCAATAAGATTTCATCTTCGCATTGGAACGCGTCGTGACTGCTCGGCAACGAATTACAAATGGCGGCGAGAGGACAAAGCTCGAGTCAATCTTCATAAATTGGTCTTGTATTACACAAACAGTTCATCCAAAAGCAATGTGAAACAAAGCAATACTTTGACCATGTCAACTCTTGTTATCTTGGAGTCGGTAAGTAAGAATCTTCCAAATATATGTATTGTTCTCAACAGCATGTCACGCTGTGTATGTTGTTCAGTTTATTGTTGCGAGAACATGGTTTTTGCTATTGATTAAACAATATTTCGCTGCAATCTGAACTTTATCTAGTTATTACAGACTGTATTACTACTCTTAGACCAATACACTAAATGAAGTGAGAGACAAAAATGAGTGTGATTCGATATGGTGGTTGCAATTGGTGTTGACGCTGTACTTAATGTTTTAAACTTTTCACAGTGTGCTTTAAAATCAAGCCTAAGTGTAATCGCCAGTGATCATTCCGAAAAATGGTATTAATATTTGTTGTTTTTCTTCATAAAAAGTAGTAACCGTTTTGTATATATTATATATATTACATCAAATAGTTCTCATAGGACTCAGTTATTGCTCTTGTGTTTATATGTTTTGATAGGTATTTTATGAAATATGCCATTTTTCTTAACCGATCATTGCTTCTAATTCTACCGTTTTGCAACAGTTATAATCTTAGCTAAAATGTTACGAGAGTACGGCATACTTGCACTAACGTTTTACCTATTAGCATTTTTTACATTTTGAGATTTTTGTTAATTGTGTCATTCACTCATTTAAAGAAAAAATCGTTTTACACCGTTTCAATTTGGCTTGACCGAATATGCTGCCGAATTACGTCTGCTATGGAATGGCAGTTTTTGTTAATTATGCAAACTCTGTTTATTCCCAAGAACACGATTTGATACTCTGGTGTTCATACAGCTTGCAATCTTCAACTCAATACACATTTTCTTTTCATCTGGTCTTTGAAGCCAATACCTTTTAAATTGTCAATATTTCCATTCTCTTTATAATATTGTAAATTTTCATGTAATGTAATGTTTGTTTTTACAAATGAACAGGACAAAGGGGAGCTAAATGATATTGACAGCAAACTGAAAGCAGATGGATATAAAACAGGTATTCCTGTTGAACACAAGCTGCGATACATATGGAGACAATTTACAAGAGCTGACACTAGTCTCAAGTCCTCACTTGAGAGCCTTGAACAACTTAGAAAGCAACATGCTCAAGAAATGATTGAAGTCGAAAACTATGTCTCGCATATTAGACAGCTTTCGGATGAGAGAGAAGCGTTAACTCAAGAACTTGAAATTGAGAATGAACAATTAAAAGCAGAACTTGAACAAATGAAAGTTGAAAAGGAAGCTGGGGCATATGTTTCAGAGGAAATATGTGATTTGTTTACAAAATCAGGCTTGGCAAATTTGGGAAAGAAAAATAACACTGCCAAAGATCAAGTGAATTACTTACTTCAAGAACGGACCAAACTTAAAGATGAAAATGAAAAGCTAAAAAAAGGTAGTTCCACTGGAGCCTCCAATCAGAAAATGATGAAGGTGTTGGAAGAGGAAAGGAAAGAGATGGAAAATGAAATGAATAAAATGAGGGAAACCATGAAACAGGTGAAGCAACAGGAGAGAAAGATTCATGAGACAGAAATGAAGGAAATGCAGACAGAAAAAGATGCATTGAAAACACAATTGAATGAAGTACAGAAGCAACACACAGAAGATATGACAGCTCTAATTAATAAACATGAAGGTAAAAAACTGATTTTTTCTATACAATACATAAAATACATAATTGTAACAAAGCATAAATGTGTTAATTTGTTAGGCTGTAAAGAAAGAGGAAACCAGCTGGTCCCAAGAAAAATATAGGTAACTTATTTAATTTTCCAGTGTCTTCAGATTTCTGAACTGCATAGGGAACTAGGGGAGGATTGGCTAGCTTGTATCCTTGATACTTGCTTTATGCTATCCAAAAAATTAATATACTGTAAAATCCCACTTTAAAGGCCTCAGTACTTATCCAGGTGGGCTTATACATGGACTAAAAGAAATATTTCAGATAGATGATCTATTTAAGAGACAATTTAAAGCTAACATACCATTCACGTGGTTTATAGTACATTTATTGTGCATTACAATAAACAGAGAGTTTTCATGTATTGATCAGTCAAAAACATCTATAAAACATTTACAGTGGGTGGTTATATGGTCCAGGTTTGTGGCATTTAGAAATTCTTAAATCTTCTTACTGGTTTACCTCAAAAATATCTTAGTTTTAAAATGATTATTTTGTTGTTTTCTGATTGGTAACTAGAGTTGTGTTGCTTAAAATATGTTTTCAATTTGTAGCTGAAATGATGCGAATCTATGAGGAGAAAGAAGAGGTGACAGAGAAATCAAACCAGAGTCTTGGAAAAGCTGACAGAATAGTATCAGAGTTTGAAGAAATTAAGGTCAAGATGGTGACAATTGAAAGAGAAAAGATTTTATTACAGGAAACTGTAAGTACTGTATCAAATTGTTTTGTAATAATTATGATTATCACTTTGAGATTTCACAATGCTTAGGGATTTTTTGGTTTAACCCAAGCATGTTTTCATTGCTCAGGATTTTAATGGCTTATACATCAAATAATATAATTTATTGACTGCTTCATTTTAGATGTTGATTGCTTTAAACATTGTTTAATTTACTTCATAGACCTGTAAATTTTTAAAGTTGAGAAATTGACTAAGACTAGCAATTTAAAGTCCCTATCAAGCTTAGTTTTTTTAAGTTCCAGATGAAAAGTAGAACCCTTTAATAATAGTAATTTTTGAAAATAAAACCTTTTATTGCCGTTTCTGTTACATTTTTTGACTTGAAGCATACAATGATGGCGTAGCAGGAGGCATATGACATAGCTCAAAGCATGACGCAGAGACAATCTTTTTTTATCTAAAAAAAATTTGGCTACAGTAGTCAAATTGTTATGGCTTTAATCAATGAATTATTCCCTTGAAATTGTCTGAAACAAAAATTTTAGATGTTTTTAACAGAAACGAAAATTTTTAAACAAAAACCACATAACTTACAGCGCTACATCACAGGTTACCAGTCCCCTTGCTCAGTCAAAATTTACATTCCAATCTTTTTTTGATTAAAAAGTATAAAATAGTATAGACGTGGAAATTTTCTTTGGTTATTCAAATTGTGAGTTCACAGATGACAACAGTTTTGATCCAAAAAGTAAAAAATTAAGCTTGATAGGGACTTTAAGGTGACTAGCCTTCACATGTTACATAATGATATGTGACTGGACAATGTAATTTTAATTGGTTTTTCCAATGTTTGAGATTGGATGACTGTTTAATCCTTTTTCAATACCAGGTAGTATTATACTGTAAATACTCTACAATGATGGTCTGGTTAAACAAAAGGTGCTACTCAACTAAAAGTCAATCTGTGTTGAGTCATAATTATTCTGACTCATTCTACCCATGTACATGTGAACAATAAATTAGATTTATTTTTTACTTCAAACTCTTTATTTTTTGGTAATGTTTTTAATAATCTTGGTGAAAATTGTTTAGACCCTATCATGGTTTAGTTATTACTAACAACAAGAGATGATCTTGGTTAATGATAAAAATGGATTTTGCACTGGTTGGTGTAATTGCATGACTGTTCAGACTGCAGAAGTTTAGTGTTAATTAGGAGTTTTATTTATCTGTCACTCAATCAAACGTCATGTTTTTGCCTTAAAATATGCAACATTAATGTCTTAGTTTAAACAAGTATGGATTTAAACTTTGCCTTGTGCTTTCTTTGTGTATATCTGTAACTAGGGAAAAAATGAATGTGGTAAGAGCTAATAACTTTGCCAATTATTCTGCAGCCTAGCTCACCCACATAACAGACTTGATTGAACAAATTCTAGCATTTTGAGATGGTTCAAACTTAAATGGTTTAACAGTAATTTGCAAAGATTGACTATTCATTTAGAAGTTCAATTTTAATTAAAACTTCTCCAAGTAATAATTTAGGAAAAACTCAACTTTGTTATAAAGAAGGAATAATATTAATCTTCTGGAGTGGTATCAAATTTAATCTTTACAGAGTTGCTATAGGTCAAGTTTCACTCTCAATTTATTTTGTAGCTATAGAGTTACCTGAATCATGAATAATAGTGACTTCATTAACCAACACAGCTCTTCCACATGTCTGTCACTGTCAGATATGCAAATTAACTGCTTGACTAACCAGCTTTATACTGCCTTGTTTATGCCTTCATAAGATATTCCTTAAAATATTTTAAGGCTTTGTAAGTTGTTGGAGTTAAAGAATACTTTTCTAAGTCCTGCTGCCAGTTTTTTTTTTCAAAAAGAGTCTAATGTATGACATTCGATGCAAAGAGAAGCCAAGCCATTTTTGAATAGAAGTATAAATGTTTAATTACAATAGTTGTTTTCATTCAATTTGCCAATGGGGATTAGACTTCTTGAATAACATACAGTACAAATTAATAATAGCCATGGCTTTCATATTCAAATCTCCTAATGCAAATACTATTCAGGAAGGCTTCAAGTTTCATTTTTGATCAGAACACATTTTTGCCAATAATTTGTTTCACTTGCCATGAAGACAGAACTAATGTAATAATCCTTGTGAAGAGAGGATTTCTTTCTCAATGAGTTTTGAAAGCCTAAATGAGAAAGTCAGAATTAACTTTCTTTTCATTTTCTGTGTTGTGCTGAAGACAGTTGCCTAAAGGAAGGACCAATGCACATGTATGGTTATCCATTTGACTTGTGAAAAAGTGAAAGATCAAGACAGATCAAGTTTAATTGTGTGAATTACAAATGCCAACTTGATTATCACTTTAAACATTTGATCAAAGAATGGATTTTTCAGGTTATTTGGATCAAGAGTCAAGAGTCAAAAGTGGCCTGGAACAAAGAAAATACTTGCATGACTATTGTTTCTAGTGTAATATGAGATATTTTTACTAAATTGGTTATAATTGGATTCTTGGTTTCTCAAGTTTTATGACATATTACACAAAATATATGTTCTGAAAGCTACTCTGTTCAGATGAGGCATAAATGAGATACAGTATATGGTTGCCAGTTTTTTGCATTTGTACATACTGATTTGTGCAGATTGTGTTTTTAGCTGAAAAAGGATAATATTTATATTTTGAGTGAAAGGGAAAAAATCGTTTTGGTTAATCAGCCTTGTCGAAGCCAAAAATGTTCATTATGGAGAATTTACCAATAACAGAGTTCCTCAAGAGGAGGAACATTCAAGTAATTGATGACCAAAGAATGATTTTGTTTCTTGAACAGAATTACATTTAGAAATAAGATACAGTATCTTACAATTTTGAAGCAAAACTGCAGTTGGGTTGTGTGAAGAAATTTACTCGTCATACAACTGAAGTTATTCATGGTTGACTATAGTGGCATCTCATGGAAGGTTCTTGGGGCTGGAGAATCTTCAGCAGTAACATTATATCACAGCTTACGATCCTGTCATCTGTCAATGGCTAACACTTGCAGAGATGCTTTTTTTCTACATGCCAAGGTTGCTGGTGGTATTTTTATTTAATTGATCTTGTTTTTTAATGATTCACAGAAAAATTTTTAGAAATACTAAAATAGTTTTAAGATATTTTAAAAAACTGATAGGTACATAACAGCTATTGATCAAGCATCAGTGTAGATAAATTATGGTGAGGTTTCAAAAACAGGTAAAGTGCTAACAGCCAATTGTTTACATGTACAAATGTTGAAGATCTTGTGTTGGGTTGCTCAGAGGTAAACAGAAAAGTTATTTGAACAGCTTGATCATTCTATTGCCTCAAAACCAGGACCAAGTTAGCTGGCTATTTGAGAGAAACATAGAAACTTCATGTGTGATGGCTACAAGCTTAATTTACAAAGTTCCAGTTTTGAGAGAACAGACTTTCTTGAATAGAGTTTGTATTGTGTGTTCCTTTGAGTTAAATCTGCTGTCATTATGTTATATTTTAAGAGTTAATTAGTACCAATTCTAGCTTTTAGTTATTAGTAATTTTTTTGTTCAGCTAGTAGATAATATGCAAAGCTTGACATTCTTCAATGTTAAGAATTTCAAACTGCACAAGAAAAGCAGCTATTACTTTATACTTATCTCGAATAAAATACATTGAACAAAAATGTCAAAACAAAGTTCAAATAATTTCCCAAAATTCACTTTATAATTTTATCTTAGCAAACTTTGCTACTTAGTTTGAGATTGTAATCTTTTTAAAAGATTGTAGTTTTTCTCTGTGGAAGCACAAAATAGTTATTGATTGCCAAGTGCTGTTAACCTCCATCATTGGTAAAATATGTAAATCAGGCATGATAGGAGGTAGTAATAGGACAAATTCCAAAAAGTTAGATCCTTATGTCAGGTATTGATACATGTAGATGCAGAGTACCTTCTGTTCTGTGATAGAGACTCACATGAACTTTTGAGTTCATGAAAGAAGTGCTAAGTGAAAAACAAGCCACGGGCGAGTTTTTCTCGCACTTCTTGAAGTAATTTTTAATATATCAGATATATCAAATATACTTATTTCATTTCTTATTGTATATAACTTATTAGTTTTAGAGTCTATATATTCCTAATAATTTATTAGTCCATAGTCATTTTAATTTTGTGGAATACCTGTAAATTAGCTGGTGTGTTTTCACAGACACCAATTCAGACCCCATCTGTAATACATGCCTCACACATAGCTAAGTGTATGGTCTCATTAAACTTATAATATTGTATTGTATTGTATCAGACTAAAAAAAATCCACAAGTGTTTCTATCAATGAACAGAGCAAGAAAGCGAGTTTTGTATTTCTTTTACAAAATAAGCCACACGAACAGCTGATAAACCCCTGTGATGATGTCTGCAGATACACTCTATTCATATTTAAAGTGCATTGCCACAGCCAATCGCAATGCACATTATATCTTCTCTGTTTTATAAATGTACTTGATAAAAGTGCGTTGTGTTGTGACACTCATGGCATTGAAGTTCTGAAAAGCTAGTGACTTACAAGTATTATATTAATTGTATTATGTGATTACATAATGTTGTGAGACGGTAAAGAGAAGCACTTCATAAATATATACAACAAATATCTAACACTTTTAATTAATTCGTAGCTTTAGAGTCTCAGTAAATTTAATTAGGAGTGAAAGAGATTTCTGTCAAAATGCGTTTTCTGAGATTTTAACTGTGATGAATAACCCTTTCATCCAAATGATAAGTTGGTAAATTATCTTAACCTTTTTTGCTGTCATATTTCTATATATAGTTTGGGAGAATTTAGTATCCCATCTTCAAAAGTTTTTGGTGGGCAGGCTAGTTAAGTAAGCTTCTTATACTCTCAAATTTAATCAGATTTTTTCTGTTGTTACTGTTAGGAGATTTTAGGTGTTGACAAATGCTATTGATGTGAAAGGGTGAGCCTGTGATACTGCCTGGTTTGGTCTCTTACAAGTTATGCTGCTGCTATTAACTGACTTAAGACTCCTTTTCCAGGTCAAATCTCTAGAAGAAGAAATACTTAAAGAAAAGAATGAACTTAATAAGAACAAGGAAGAGCAAGATGCCACAATTAAGAAACTGAAAACTGATGTTGCAAGCACAAAGCAGAAACTTCAGGAAACTGAGGTAAGATTGACTAGAGGTATTTTTCAGTTCGTGTTAATTGTTCATAGTGTAAATGCAGTAACCAATTAAGCTAATTAATGATTAGTATTTTCCAAAGCAACCAATATCCATTTTCACACGCTCTGATTGGCTCCCGTATATCGCAATATCCATGACTATTAGTTGATTTTGGGGCGGTAGCCAAAATGGCATTGTGTTACTCGTTAGTTATAGACGAGGAAATGATTGCTTTTGTCACGTTGCAAAACATATTGTTCCATAAACCAGGAACTGGTCCCCAAACGCTGCAAATCTTGTTGTTGTTGTTGTTGAGGGGCTGCAATGTTTCTTTAAAAAACCCTAAGGCTTCGTCAGTTCGTATCAGATCACCATAAAACGTCCCACAATGACCCTAAGGGATATTTCCCATCGATTGACAGAGGTGGATTTTTTATTCCTGAATTTTTAGAGAATTTACGAGCAACTTTATATTGCGTCGTACACATTGGTATTTGCAAGTGTTATTCAAAATTAATATACATAGTTGAAGCCAACTAACAGAACTAAGGTTCCGTCAGTTCGCATCAGACCGCCATAAATGTTTGCACAGTGGTAATAAGCAGAAATCTCTATTGGCTGACTCAGTTAGACTTTTATTTTTGATTCTTGAGGAATTTTATAAGCAATTCTTGTTTGTACCGTAGAACACAAACCTTTACTTATTAATATTCATTGAGAACAATGTCATGCATTTAGAATGAAATTTCTTTTGTATTTTGGCGATCATGTCACACTCTAGTGCTCATGGAACAACTGAGAAACACGGCACGCTTCGTACGGTAGGAATCGATCGAAGTGCGAAGCTGAGAAAGTTCTATTTTACGTTTTTACAATGAAAATGTCTTGTAAGAAGATTGTTAAAGGATTAAAGCAATACAGTAATACCACCAGTTCCTGTTCCAGTGGTACAGTCGTACTTGTTGGTTATAATGGTTAGGACAAAATTTTTTCTTTCAAAATCTGCTTAAAATCCACGAAATTTATGTTTTTCAAAAAAACTCTGAAGAATGTAAACGAAAGTCAAATGTACACAAAGCGCGCGTGCTAGAAATAGAAAAAAACTTAAATTTTGCTCTTTCTTTGAAAAATGAAGTTCATCTTATCCCTGTCTTCTGGTAAATACTAAAACAATTCGCGTCTTGGTATATATCCACCTTTAGCATATACCCAACCAGCGAATAGTGTTTTTCGCGCGCTCTGATTGGTTCCTTAAACAGTGAGTATCCAGGATATTCACCGATTAGCGATCTAGAGAAACATCATGGCGTCGCAATTCCGAAACATGTCAGCGAAACTGAAATTTTGGAAATAAGTGATGCAGCTGTTCCCAGTAACACAAAAAATCCACATACAGAGTTTGGTAACAATGTGTTTCGAGGAAAATTTAAATAATTTTTGACTTATGAACAACATTTTTCAAAAGTAAACAAAACTGAGTTGCCGGCGCGGCGACACGAAGCTGTTTACATTTTCCATGTGTTTCTAAATACCAGAAATACCGACTACAAGATGCATAGAATTGCAAAACCAGTTCGTTTTGGAGAGTGATTTTAACAGCAAGGTGGGTTCTTATCAGAAATAGAAGAAATGACCAGAGCGAACTCAACAAAAGCTTGCAAGAGCTTCATCTCTGCAAGAAAGCGAAGTGGCACCATTTACTATTACAAAAAAAACACACTTACGGCATAATCAGAAGTCCATACTTTTAAAATCTCGTAGAGCAACACTTTCAACTGTTTTGTTAAAACCCTGAGCAAAAAGGTTGAAATTGCACCAACAGTTATAAAAGGCCGCTCAC
>JAOBRD020138898.1:0-26458 GCA_027575215.2 Hydrozoanthus sils | reverse complement strand
GAGAACCTTCAAACGATTTAAGTGCAGGTGCTAAGAGCACTCCTTGAAAACATGTGTTTCACTCCTTGAATACTCCTAGAATTTTGTACTCTTTGAGTAGCACTAACCCTGACTTTCTTCTCTTAGGACAGGTTTACGGTTTGTTTAAAATACTATTTAGATTTTCTACGGATAAACTTGTCGATTCCAGGTTTAAACTCAAATCGTTATCTGTGAGGTTGGAAAAAAAAAATGGTTCAAGTTCAACGATGCCCAGGTTAGTGCTAATCTGCCTTCGAACAATTGGGCTAGAATTTCATAGTATACAACAAACCGAGAGAATCAAAGTATAAAATTTCTTTTGCGCGAACGTGTTGAGCTACGACTCCGCAGTAGTCCATAAAATGTCACGTGCATAAGCCGTGGAAATTGATAGTTTCTCTCACTTATTATTGACCCATTAAACGTCAACAAAACATATTGTGCATGAATCGTTTTAAGAATAGTATTTGTCGCGCTAGGGCAAGCAACCCTTAAATTTTATGAAACTGAGCTTGCCAGGTGCTAGCATTTTCAGTGAAAACGCAACCCTCCACTAACCAAACTTGAGTACAGCAATTCAAGTTTCCTCAATGATTCCCTGCTGGGTTGAATGCGCCCAGACCACCCTAGATGTAATATCTTCAGTTCCTCCACTAACCAAACTTAATGACGGCAATTCGAGTTTTCTTCAGTGTTCCCTGGGAAGATTGCTCCTCCCTATATGTAACACCTTCAGTTTCAAACGCAACCCTCCACTAACCAAACTTGAGTACGGCAATTCCAAGTTTCCCTAATGTTTCCCTGGGAAAGAAGGATCGCTCCTCCCTAGATGCAACATCAGTTTTAAACACAATCCTCCACTAACCAACCTTGAGTACAACAATTCAAGTTATCTCAATGTTTCCGTGCTTGGTTGAACGCATTATGCAAGACAACCATAGATGTAACATCTTCAGTTTCAAACGCATGAGTACGGCAATTCAAGTTTCCTCAATGTTTCCCTGCTGGGTTTAATGCATCCAGACTCGCCCTAGATGTAACATCTTCAGTTTCAAACGCAACCCTCCACTAACCAAACTTGAGTACAGCAATTCAAGTTTCCTTAATGTTTCCTTGCTAGGTTGAATGCACAAAGACTCCCTAGATGTAACATTTTCCGTTCCAAACGCAGCCCTCCACTAACCAAACTTGAGTACAGCAATTCAAACTTCCTCAATGTTTCCCTCGGAAGAATGCTCCACCCTAGATGTAACATCTTCAGTTTCAAACGCAACCCTCCTCTAACCAAACTTGAGTACAGCAATTCAAGTTTCCTCAATGTTTCCTTTCTAGGTTGAATGCACCCAGACCCCCCTAGATGTAACATTTTCAGTTCCAAACGCAACCCTCCACTAACCAAACATGAGTACGGCAATTCAAGTTATCTCAATTTTTCCGTGCTAGATTGAATGCGCCCAGACCACCATAGATGTATCATCTTCAGTTCCAAACGCAACCCTCCACTAACCAAACTTGAGTACGGCAATTCAAGTTTCCTCAATGTTTTCCTGCTGAGTTGATTGCACCCAGACCATCCTAGGTGTAAAATCTTTACTTCTAAACGCAACTCTCCACTAACCAAACTTAAGAACGGCAATTCAAATTTTCTCATTGTTTCCTCGGAAGAATGCCCCGGAATTCCTAGATGTTAGCGCACAACCTTCTACTAATGAAATGGATTAAATAAACATTGAGGATGGTCTCAAACTTAAGCTGATTCAGCACTGCAATCCAAGAGCTTTTTTAGCTGGTTATTCGAAATGACCACATGAAAATATAGCAGTGCTGAAAGGATCGATCACAAAATATAGCTGATTACTGAGAACGTCACTGGATCCTCACGCCCTCGAACCCTCCAATTTGGTATAAATTATTCGTGTTTTACTATCATTGTATATATCTCCAAACGTGCATAAACGATTTGAGTATCGGCACCAGCTGAGGAGTTTTTTTAATCAGTCGGTGTATTGAGTTCTCATTTTAACAAACTTATAACAAACGAGGGTTGCTTGTCGATTCCCACTGCTACTGGTTCGTGTGTGACCGAAAGAGGGACCTTAGGTTTGTACATACTAATAAAAAAAAGCAAAATATTGTACAAAAACCATCGAAAGGTAGAGTAGTGATTGTTCATCATTTATAAATATTAACTGTGTGTATGTGATTTGAAATTTACTACACAGCTTGCGGCCGGAAAAATATTTCTGTTTTCTAGAATTTGCTGTACTGATTATAAAAACCTCTCGCCGAGTTTCGAGTAAGCTATTGCAGAAAGAAAAAAAACAGGTCGCAGTCGATACAAAACCGTAGATTTTTCGAATTATTTTTTTCTCAATTATAAGAGATCAAAATAATGTAGCCGGCATCTTGTTGAACGATGCAATGAAGTATTTCATTATTATAACTTGACAACTGTCACTTCACCGAACAAAGATAACTGTGTAGTGCTTGTCCGCGAGTATGACTCGTTTGTCTTTTGTCCTGAGCAATAAGTAATCGAAAGGAGAAGCTACTATTATCCTTTGTTTTAATAATATATGAGTTCAGACACTTGCTGTCCTTGTTGAATATTATACAAGTTATTAAGATTTTCACCTGCTGATTTTCATACCGTTCCAACCACGAGTGGAATTGTTTTTATTCTGATTTATGGCAGTTTTTCTCGTTATAATTTCTATGAAATCAGTGAAAAAAATTATTCACTATTGTTTTAGTGGTCCGTCAGAAAAAAAAAATTGGTATAATTATTTACATAATATGTATGCAGGTGGCTTATATTGAACATAGCAATATCGAGTTAAAACCAATATTAAATGCTCACTTTTGTGCAGCTTTTGTGTGTGAGGTGTGTGAAACGAAGCGCTCCCGATGTTTTAGGTAAGTACGCACTTTGGTAAAATAATTTTCCTCGGCTGCTATAGATATATATAGTCAATTTTTCAAAGGGACAAAGAAGTATGATTTTAACCGCTCTTCTTGCAATTTTTTTTTAAAAATAAACGGTTTTTATTGATCACTCACACTCTTCGA
Source organism: Hydrozoanthus sils (assembly GCA_027575215.2). NCBI lineage: Eukaryota > Metazoa > Cnidaria > Anthozoa > Zoantharia > Hydrozoanthidae > Hydrozoanthus > Hydrozoanthus sils. The sequence goes on along the minus strand of JAOBRD020138898.1, from coordinate 23,368 downwards.
ACGAGAACAACTCTAGGGTTTGATTGCTTTTCAAAACGTCGATTGGAAAAACAGTGCATATTATTATATAGTTGTATGAAGATTTTGGCAACAGAACCATAAGTTATGTGCGATTAAAAAAGTGTTTTATATATAAAATCACTTGTGTTTTCTAACAGGATATATAAAAAAGGGATTAATGGGATAGATAATCGCTCGATCGTGAAATGGACTTAGTCTTTAATTTTAAGATCTCCGCCAGGTGTAAACTCCAGTTCTGTCTTGTGAAATGTCACAACAACGACAACTTGAACGTACCTTTGCATTCTTACTAGCTTCACTGTTTTTTGCGACTATTAATATCTTGAGATTGCATTTTTTTGGAAACGGCCTTTTTTAACTCGCGAATCTCATCCTTCTTTTAATTTTTGGGTTATTTAAGAGCACGGTGTTCTTGCCAGTGAAATGGTAGTTGTGCGTTATATTTGGAAGGTGAACAGATTTCATTTCGAATCGTCAACACTCTTATTCCTGTTCAAACGGTTTCGTTCGCCTTTGCTATTCGCGAAACAACGTTGAAGTGTTGGAAATGATAAACTTCAGGCTTCAGTTCTCAACATAAAGTTTTAAAAGCAGGTATTTGTTAAAGATTTATTATTCTTAAACGTTTTTTTAAAACTTTACTAATCATTCAGATAGAAAATCCTCAACACGTAACTTATAGCCAAAGTATATCTCGGTTCAGTTTTTTAATACAAGTTCAACAGCTTGTACAGTGTTCAGTTTTGGCAACTCTGAGGTCAAAGATATTTTTTGGAGTTGCGAAGAAATAATTTGTGATGCTTGAAGTTTAATTTTTGGTTGCCAGCAAACTTTACCATATCGAGAAGCCATTTCCAACGGTGGTACGCTGAACGAAACTGTTTGCCATATTCTGAGATAAGCAAGTGAACTCGCTCACTAACTTTAAGAGGCGTAGTTTTATTTAAAGTGGTGTGATTGATTGCAAAGAGATTTTTATAACCTGAAAACAAAAGGAATTGCCTATGACAACCTCGGCGTAAAACAAAATTAAAATAGAATTTAAAGTATTAATGTGTATTTAGATCCTGAATCCGATAAACAAGTGTATAAGTGCTCTCAACACTTTAAATAATTTCACATTATTTTAGCCTAAATTAAATATGTAACTCTTCCCCCACCTCGATTGGTATTCCTATTTGATGGAAATAATATTGTAAATCATTTTTTTTGTTGCTGAACTACTTGCTTCGATAATATGAACTGCGACGTTTTCCAGAAGGCGCGTGAACTTATAGAGTTTTCGTGCTATTTCTGTAATTACTTTAACTGAGAAAAAGTTATCCTCAGAACATCTACTTCAAGTCATTCTCAAGCTTATAACCACTGTTAGGCAAATTCCAAAATCAAATTGAATATGCAAGCGTTAACAGCCACAGTTTGTAAACCAATAAAACACAGAAAGTAACTGAGTTAATTTATTTTAGAACATAACAGGTGCAGTGTTCAATATGGATTTGAATACAATTTATAGACTTTGTAAAGGAAAACCTGGTCAGTTTTTACGATAATAGTAGGATTAGAGAGGCGAAATTCCAAGAAAGTTAAACTTTTGTTATTCAAACATTTTCAAACAATTTAGAAGTAATATTTTTGAGAGAAAACGTTAAAACTATTTTAAGAACATACTTTAAAAGGAATTATTTTGCCATCTTAAATAAGTGAAAAAAATAACTATTAACACAGGTACGTAGAATGCAAACTAGGAATGTTAATCAACTTTAAATGTAAGTTGAAATTGAAGCCTTTTTGATGCTTCGTTTGGGCCTATTCCGGCATAGGAAGACATGGAATAAAAACTTTTTCCTATTCGCGTGACTTTTTTTCCTTCGAGGTTCCAAATAAAACCTTTTTTAGTGATAAAACTCTTTTGAATTTTAAATTTGAAATAGATATTTCATTGCCGTGACAATCCGGAAGAAATTTCAAAATTTTATTCCGGAATAGTTGGAATAGGCCCAAACGAACGGGCCCTTAAATTGATAAAGTGACCTTGTTGTATTAGATTGGGCTTTTTCTAAAAATATGCAAAACCTCTCAGATTTTTCAAAATGAAAGTTCAGTTGAGTTGCGGCATGGTCAATAGCATTTGGTTGTATAACTTGTTACCATCTATTCATCGATATAATCAGCTACACCTCTAAGTATTGCGTTTTTAGCGTTCTGATTGGTTTCCTCAGTCTGGGTTATCGGCTTATATGTTGTGTTGCACAGCTTAACATAGTTCTGAATATACTTAAGTTGTCATTTCAAATATAGATAGTAGGAGAATTTTCATTGTTCTTCCGCACCTCTATAGCAGACACGGGAGTACTAAGTTATGGGTAAAAATAATTTCCGTCGCTGAGAGGAGGTGGGAGGGCAAAAAGAACGTCGGGACGCAGCTCTCGGGGCATGAACGCAAAAGAAAATGATCACGACTCTGGACAGCGTATAAATAATATAGGCGATACCCATAGGTATTACGGAGGCCCCTAGGGGATACAAGGTGCTAATTATATGCAGCGTGAGGCCATTTCGGCGCTATCATAACAATAAAAATAGGTTTGGAAACTCAACAAATTTAATAAAATAGTTTTCCATTCGCGCTTGTTGGATACGAGATGATTTATAGCCAACTCGGCACTACGTTATACTTAAAGTGCCAATGAAACAAAATTTGTTTTTTCATAATATTGCAGCTTATCATGTCTTAAAAAGGGATTAGAGAGAAAAAAACTGCAAAAATAACTTGAAATTCGATTTTGTCTCCGAAAAAAGACAAATCTGGCATAAAAGTGGTTCCCATAAAGTAGGAAGACTGGGGACGAGATGACGTAGTAAACTGTATTTTTCGGGAAATAGTGCATCGATACACCCAATGTGTGTGTGTATTATTTTTGCAACTAACATCGTTAGGCGCCCCAGCTACGCAATAACTTCCACCTTTCTTCGCTTTCTCCTTTATCTGGTTCGCCATTGCTTTCAGCTTTCTCAGTTTCACTACGTCATAGCCGCGCGCGGAAAGGAACCACTTTTGAACCGCCAAATATGATTTTTAATTGCAGAAAAAAGGTGAGACAAAGGTCGAACGCAATTCAAACCGAGCAATTTTGAGTTAAAACGTAATAATCAACATGGGCTCAAAAAAAATTGTTTCATAGGCACTTTTATAGGTTTCAGAAGAAGCAGGTTGTAATACATTTCAGGAAAAGGATAGCATTTTCTAGGCTACAAAACATGTTTTGATCGTGCCGCTGATAAGGGAAAATTTAAATGAACTGCTTATTTCAAATTGAATTTCAAGAATTAATGTTATAATTGTACTTACCTTAATTAGTTACAATAGTTAACTTTTTATCAGCAGTGCATGTAAATTTGGTCCCTTACAACTGAAGATGCATGATCAGTGACATGATCGAAACATGTTTTGTAGCCTAAAATATGTTGTCCTTTTCCTCAAACTTAAAAGATTCCTTTCGCTTAGCCAACAAAATCGTGCTCTATTTTTATTTTTTTGCAGATTTTTCTGCTTCAAAAGTCTTCTCAACAATATATGAAACTGATTATTTCTTATCACTCGCTTGCCATCGAATTATATCCTCTCAGGCAACTATAAGTTAACAAAATTCGAAGATAGTAACTAAAAACAAGAATTGCACATCTGAAAACAGCCATATTGATAAAATAACGCTCGGGAGTAAAAGTTGAGAAAGAAAGTTGAAATATGCCGTGTGATGAACCTTAAACAATTCTAACTAACAATCCCGGCAAAGCGTAAAGGATGTGGTGGTTTGATTGACTGTATACATAATAGTTAAAAAATTCTAAAAATCATTGTTTGGGGAGCTTCGAACAAAATCGACACAAGTAATATATTTGTGCAACAAAAACCTACTTTTCTTGTTAATGTTTTCCGCACTGTTTAAAATCTTCCGCAGCTTTATCGTTTTTTCGTACACAAACACACACATGCACAAAATTATCACATTTACCATATCAGTTTCCTGCATCTCGGGCACGCTTTATTATCCCGTTACGCAATTCTCATTAGGGTATAAAAAGAGAAACTAATTGAAAATAAATTAATCTCGGTAATTTGACTAAGTTCAAATGGCAGACTTCATGCAAACAAACTTCACTAATTGGTTAGAAGCAGTTGATAAGATTAAACCTCAGCCGTGCGGACTCTACCTCGCAGTAGGCGCGGCAGTTTCCATTTCCGCCTGGATTTTTCAAAGACAACCTTGAAAGCCTTTAAAATTAAACACTGAAGAAAGGGAAGCTACAGTTGAAAATGAAAACATTGTGCAAACTGCAATTTAATCAATTGAGGTATACTTTAGTTAAGTTTGCAGAGTTTCAAAAAAATTTGACTTAACACACAATATTGCACAAAACAAAACACAAAATTTACCTGTAAACAAAGGACCCTAAGGTCGTTTCTGTTCACATTAATCTTCCTTCAACTACAAATTACAAACAACTCCCTTGCTTTACAATTGGGCCTTTTTTATCCAAAACCTTGAAAATCTATCCCGATTCTACTAAGATTTTGAAGAATATTTTGCAATCCTAACACGTTGCATTGAAAATGAGGCACTAAAGTTCATTAAAACAAAAGCAGTTAAATAAATGTGGCAGATCAGTACTTGCTCTTTTGGTTTGACATGACGCCCTTCTATATCAGGTTTCTTGCATTCATCCGTAAAAATAAAGTTTTAGTCAAGTTAACTGTAAGGTTAGTTTTGTCAACTGTATTTCTGCTCCGGTTCGCATTTAATACTCATATCACTTTCTGCCTTCTCAAACATCTCGATGAATGATGAATTTTGATATCTATAAAAAGGCGGTTAGAAAAAAACCCACATGAATGTGTGCAGATTGCACCGGAAGCAGAAAACTCAAGATTGCGCAGATGCGCGAAAATTTTCAGAAACATGTGCGGGACAGTCTGTCCCCTCAAATATTTAGGTTTTTTTATAAGTCTCTGACCAGGCTTACATTCTACAAAAATTCTTATCCATTCGTTTTATCTGTTGATCTGTTGAAAAGAGTTGTAATTGTTTTCTATAGACGACTTAAACCAATTTACACTACAGAAAACAGCTAGGTAAGAATAAATTTTAGCAAGGGAAAAATTTATTTCCATCAAGGAAAGAATGAATTCGGCTGTGTAAACTGCGATTACTTTTCCGAATTATTTTGGGTTTTAGGAAAACGCGCGGACATTGTCCTTTTATTTCATCTTTGCCTCGATGGAATTACAAATTCTACCAAGCTTTGCCAAAATTAATCCTTAGCTAACTGCTTAGCTCCGTTTGAATGGGGCTTAAATTCTTGCTACATTTTTGCATATTTTCCCTGCAGTGATATTTTTGCCTGATTTGTTGTAGGGTCTAGACTTTTCTGTTAAACCAAATGTGTCATTGGCTTTGCCTCTTTTTTCCTGCCAAAAAATTTCAACATATTACACTTATTGTGTTTGTTGACCTTTCTAGCGCCTTGTTGTTCACAGGAAAAACAGCACATTAAATTTATTACAAGTTTAAATGTGAAAACATTGTCAAACATTTCGTTTGACATCTCTGTTTTGATTTGCTGTCCTACCAAACAGCACAAACACAAATCTTAGACTCCGACTGGTTGTCCAAACAAACAAAATTATTTTTGCAACAGCTGAACTTTCTCAACGTTTATTAAAATCGCTTAATAAATGTGGAAAGATCGACGGCGATTCGAGTGGAACAAAACACAACTACTATAAGAAAAACAATGAATTTATAGAAGTGAAAGTTGGGAACTAATGGTTGAGCTCCTGTCATACAAAATTACCCAGACAGTAAGTAATTCTTTAAATTAAACATGCAACCTAAATTCTTCAAGAATAGAATTAAAGTTTTTGCGGTATATCATAATACAATTTTCACTTGCCGAATATATTAACTCTTCCCACGAAATTTTATAGCCGCTAGCACTAGCTTTTGAACTGTCAAAGCAGTAAAACATGCACTTTCTCATAAGAAAAAGGACTCTTTTTGGTCGTTTTAGATAAGATTGAATGTTAATGTAGTGTAAAGCAGTAATGAATGAAAGCTAACTGTTATTGAAAGTTATCTCAGATCTTTTTTAAGCTTATGTATTTGATAACTACGTTTGATAGTCGGAGATAAAAAAGGAACCATTTGAAATGGTACTCTGAAAAATAATGCACAAACTAGCTAATCGTATCATAATATCATTTGCCTGCCAATAACATTAACATTTTGTGAATTGATAATTTTAGTAACTAACTTCATTTGTTGTTATAACTTATATACCAGCTTTATTATCTAATCGTTAAGTGTCTCTGCTATCGTCACAACAACTGTTCCTTACACAGAAAAAGGTTGACTCTGACTGCTTTTCATTTTGGACCGTATATATGTCTTGGTCGACAGTAGGTAAATGTCCTAAACCACTTTTGTTCTGATTTTTGTTACGGCAAAACGTCCGCGAGTTTTAAATAAAATTTGTGTGCCAGTCTGATTTGAAACAAAAGTTTTCTGTATTACTTTTCACTTATGCAAGTCTGATACATGCGTATGTTTTAAGGGTAGCGTCACAATAAAAATAAAAAATGCTTTCAAGAAGTTCTTTTTTAAATTGTCGTACACAGCTTCCAAAGTTTACAGAAGCAAATCCATGCAGGAAGAGTCCGCTCTGTTTCATCATCATTCTTAGGGTTACAAAACTCGTAAAGGTTATCTCGCTTGGCTTTCAATTCCTGTTTTTAAAAACCGCTATTTTTTGCTCTTGATACAAACAGTTGTCGGTGTTTTCCTTAACTCTTTCAGCAAATTTTATGTTGTAACCTAAATTTTTCATACTAAATTTAGCATGCAGTCGTGATGTATTAAAAGCGAATGAACTCTTACTCTAAGGTTTCGTGACCTTACCATACCTAATGGCAAAGTAAAACGAATTAGCATAAGGGGCGACACTGTCGTAAAGTTGACCAAACTTGTAAGACAAACATACGAATGAGTAAACACTGCATAAGTGGGCAGCGATTCCGCGCGTTTTGATTGGCTAAAGGAATTGATAGCCTGTGATACGCAGTGACTCACTTCCGATTAATTGTCAACGTCTTCAATTTTTTGTACATTGTTCAGTTGTTCGGATCTTTATGTGATCTTATGTCAAATTTTTAGTCTTTGAAAGTCTTAAACACTTTTTGATTGTTCAAAATATGGATCACACGAAAAAGAGTTCATTATGCATTTTTTTTTGTCTTTGAGGCGTAACAATAGTTCTCACTACTCATGAGTAGTTGGAAAATCTAACAGGACTCCGAGGGCCTACGGTTTTACCTCCTTATCAGAAAAGTTCTAACTGTCTGCAGACGTTAGATCAAAGGCAGCACCTTCTCAATTATTTTAAGACTGAGTGAAGGTCCGAAGGTCCGTCGAACTCAGACAGACTGTCGCCATACCAACTAGGCTAACAAAAAGGCCGGAAATTTGGGGCCGAATTCGCAACAAACTTTTTCCATTCTGACAAGGACACCTTGTGCTATCTATACAACCTGCATTATTGATGTCGGACAGAATGCATGATGAACGTCTGAAATAACATTTGTTACCGATTAATAGGAAAGGGATGTGACTGCGTTTAGCTTACCCCTGCCTGTGAGAACCAGGCCTTTGACTTCTGATTGGTAGTTGCAGCTGTAACTCTTTCAAATTAGCTACAAATTGAAATTGTTAAGTGTGGCTGAAATTGTTATAACTGATTTAATGAAGGGCGGGGTGGATCTCCAAAGGACCTGTGCTTTCAGGGTCAGGCTAATTTGATCCAGTGTGAGACCGTTTTCATGTTAACGTGTCGGATTTGCATGATTTTATGTTTATGCAATAGTTATAACACGTCCAATGTACTAAAAAAACAAATTACTTTGATTTCATACTTGGGAAGGCAGTTTACACAAAAGTTCAAAGGGCCTTTTTTCCTATATAAAGTGCTTTATTATAACCGTCTTTAAGAAATATAAAATGGCTTTAAATTATAATAATAGTATAATTTAGATAACAAAATCACCTGGGCCCAGTTGTTTAAAGACCAATTAGCACTAATCCAAGATTAAAACTTTAACGTACGTTCTTGCTTCCAGCCTTACATAGATTGATTCGAGCTTTTATTTTGAACTGAATTAACAAGTTTTTTCTGTGGAAACTTAAACAGTATTTTATTGAACCTAAACCTTTCCATAGAAAAGAAATTACTCGGTCTTGAATTTTGGCTGAACAAAGGGTTCAAGTATAATCAACCCAGAACAAACCAGCCCTGGACAAGAAAAGTAAGAAAAACATCGATAAGCTGAGCTTGTTCATGTTAAGTAAAGGTTCGTGTAAGAAATAGGGAACCTCTCATTGTTCTGCGGCATTTCACATTTCCCACACCAGAGTGTTTAAATTTTCATACTGAGAATACATCGACCAGTATACAACATAGTTTTTAAGTAAAAAGCAGTGAAACTATATTTTAGAGCAGTGTTTCTTTTGTGCTATAATATCTAAGTCAATCATAGAACTCCGAAACAAAAGCGGAGAAAACTCTTTTGATTTTCAATGTTCTCCACGTAGAATTTTTCTTAAGGTGGGACTTAACCTAAAGCACTATTTGTGGCCACTTTTCCTTATGTTTCTTCCGATATCTCCGTCCATGGTTTGAATCTACAAAATCTCTATGCTTAAAACACAGATGAGATGAAGGAGAGTCAGCTTGAATATTTTGAGAGTTTTTCGATGAATTTTGACTTTTATTTTTTTTCTCAAAGATTGGTAATTTTGAAGAGAATTTTTGATTTGGTGATTTTTGGGAAGTTTAAAAATTAATTTTGAAGTTAATATTTGATGTAAATTCTCCAAACGGTTCTCAACCCAAAGCTGTACTAGTTCCTTGCATGGAGGAACGGTTTGGCGGTTTTTGATAAAATTTCTTCTTATTCAAATATCTTTTTCAACTTCCTCACTATCCAACAAAAGTTAAGGTTAAGTCCCGCCTTAAATCTAAAAACAGAAATGTTTAAACTAGAAAGGAATGACTGAGTGAACTGGAAAGAAATACACCATTTTACTTATGAAGATATTGTCCATTTTTAAAGTTTAGCCAATCAGATCAGCAGTATAATAAAATCGCAATTAGCACCTCATCTGCATTCCACTGCCGTTGACGAACCTAGTTCTTACTCGGATCGTTACTTAAACCTGTTTACCTCAGTTTTTGTCATTGCTTGATACACAGGACATAAAGAGGAAACAAGACAGCGGACTGTTCGATTCTTTAAAACCATCGAACTTACCACAGTTGTAAAGTACACGTACTTTTCATTCATCTTATAAGAAAGACAACGAGCCGTGATTGGTTAAGGCCGACGTCAATGAGAGAACCGACGGTGACCCTTGCTAACGAGACAACCCCAGCCAGCTCAACCGGCAGTGTCCTAACTTTGGGAGTCAGCGTCCTGCTGGTGTTCATGATTTTGTTAACGCTTGGAGGAAACGCCGTCACATTCCTGGCAATTCTGTCCAATAGACGACTGCGGTACTCTCCGTACTACCTGCTGTTGAGTTTGTGTGTTGCTGACTTCATGGTTGGTCTGACTGTGATGCCGATCTCACTCGTTTCAAACATTACAGGTACAAGGCCAAGATTTCCATTGAAACTGAACGTCCATAGTTTAGATAAATGGATAAAGTCCCTATAAAGCTTATTTTTTAGATTTCCAGATGAAAATAGAAATTTCGAATAATAGTCATTTTTAAAACAAAACATTTTCTTGCTGTTGCTGTTACATTTTTAGGCATGAAGCATGTAATGCTGACGTAGCAGGAAGCATATGACGTATCATGAGGCATGAGGCAGAGATAATCTTTTTTGTCTCAAAACATTGGATTCTGGCCACAATAGTCACATTGTTATAACTTTAATCAATGAATTGTTCCCTTTGAAATGTTTGAAATAAAAATGTTCTTATTTTTTTAATAGAAATGAATTTTTTTTAAACAAAATCCATACAACTCACTGCTGTTACGTCACAGGTTAACAGTCCTCGGTCTGCTCGGTCAAAGTTTTCATTTCAATCTTCTTTTGAATAAAAAGCATAGTTAGACCTGGAAATTTTCTTTGGTTATTCGATTTTTGAGTTTTTAGGTGACAATAGTTTTAATCTAATAAGTAAAAGGTTAAGCATTATTGGGACATTAAGAATAGCCGGCATTTCCAATTAGAAAATGCCGAGTGCTGTTAGCTAAACTTATTTGATTTTATCCGTTCTGTGGAAGTTTCCGGGGCTTTGCGACTTAGTCGAACGCTAATTAACTTTTAAGTGGAAATATTCATTAATGTAATCATTGTTTTAGCGGTTGTATTTAGAGTAGGACAAAATGCTTTAGAGTCTTTCAGCTCAGAAGATTTATTGGGCAATTTGCACGGTTCCTTTGCCTCGTAAGGCGACTTATCTATTTCAAGTTATTTTTTTGAAAGTTGGTACCCTAAACATTGAAATTGCTTTAAGAAAAACTTTATTAACCATGAATGAGAGTACAATAAATTATTATTGTTGTTGTTATTGTAACCACAAAACTGAGAAGAAACCAACAGTCTTTCGATGTCAATTAATGATTTTTTGGACCAGGAACTGGTCCCCAAACGCTGCTAATCTTATTGTTGTTGTTGTTGTCGAGGGATGACGTTTCTTGAAAATAGGCTCCTTCAGTTCGCATCATATCGCAATAAAGCTTCCCAGAACGACCCTAAGGGATATTCCCCATCGATTGACGGAGTTAGATTTTTGATTCCTGGATTTTGAGAGAACTTACGAGCAATTTTAGATTGCGTCGTACACATTGGTATTCACAATTAATATTCAAAATTAATATGCATAGCCAAAGCCGACTAAAAGAACTAAGGCTCTGTCAGTTGGCACCAGATCGCCACAAATGTTTGCACAGTGGTAATAAGCAGAAATCTCTATTGACTGACTGAACTAGACTTTTTTATTCTTGAGAGATTTTACGAGCAATTCTTGATTGTACCGTACAACACAAATCTTTACTTATTAATATTTATTGCGAGAAATCAAGTCAAAACAATGTTATGCATTTAGATGAAGTTTCATTTGTGTATTGGCAATCATGTCGCACTCTAGTGCTCATGGAACAACTGAGATACACGTCGCGCTTTGTACGGTTCGAATCGGTCGAAGTGTGAAACGTAGAAAGTTATATTCTACGTCTTTACATTGAAAATGCCTCGTAAGAAGATGGTTAAAGGTTTAAAGCAATACAGTAATACAACCAGTTCCTGGTCAGTAGTACAGTCGTACTTGTTTACTGAGGACAATGTTTATAGACTCTCTGTCTGTTTCATTTTCTTAGATGTCTGGATTCTTGGGTCAACAGTTTGTGACGCGTTCACTTTCGCCAACCTCCTGTTTGGATCTGCTTCCATCTTGAATCTGTGCTCCATCAGTTGGGATCGCTACGTAGCTGTGACGTCACCACTCACTTACTTTGTACGCATGCGTGACTCAGCTGTATTGAAGATCCTATTGTGTTGCTGGACCGCGTCATCAAGCCTATCGGCTTTGTTTACATATTTCATCAAAATCTCAGAGAAAAGGACTTTGTGCAGAGTTCAAGGAGTTGACTTAAAGTACACTATTTCAATAACTATCGTTTCTTATATTGTTCCCGTTTCATTTCTCGTATTTGTCAATGCAAAGATTGTTCAGGCAGCAAGAGGACAGCTAAAGCGAGTAAACTTCGATTCGAATAGAGCGATAAGGATGTCAGATAACGGCGAGTGGGCCTGGGCAAAAGGACAGCGTCTTGCGAACAAGAGAAAGCTGCGAGCTGAACTCAAAACACTCAAGATGTTCTTTGTTGTCACTGGAACTTTTGTTTTATGTTGGACGCCATTTTTTGTCCTTTTTGTGTTAGATGGCTTCTTTGACATTCCTGCGTACCAAGTTTATTTATCAGTTCTGCTTGTTTACCTCGGCAGCACCTGTAACCCGTTTTTGTATGGATTATTTAACTGCGAAATACGAAACGTGGTATGGAATATGTTGACCCGCAAAAATTGCTGAGCAAGTTCCGTAGCCAGGACAAAATAAATGCAGTATGAATACAAATTTAGCTGTGCTATCGCCGAAGGCATTGGTTCAGTAACTTTTCAACCTTGATCACAGAAGTTTTTACCTTAGAATATATGGCCAGCCGCTGAAAGAGAACCTCGCGCATTGAAAAACGGCGGTAAGGCTCGTGATCATGAAAACGAGGCGGCTTTCTCAATCAAATCCGCTGCATGTTTTGACTACTGTTTAAACTGTTTTATGTAAACTAGTGCGATATTTGTTTTCCAAATTTTTACAGAGACAAGTGCCTAGATTTGCCTCAAGGTTGCTTAAACTTCCTCGACTAATCTACATCGAACTTAACTTGGAATCATTAGCAATATAAGTTATTGAGCCGAAGAATGGAGAGTTTATGAACTTGCAAATCGGCGTTGCATACACTGGCTCTATGTCAGTCTCTCGGCTCAATTACTTATATAAAAGAACATGAAATCTCTTCGTATCCACATTTTGAATCATTTTGTTTTATTATGATAACGAAAGGAAGGTCCTACAGTGCAACCCCGATATAACAAAGTTCCCGTTACAACGAAGTATTTTTGGGTCCTGCAAAATTACAGTTATTTGTATGGTTAAAAACCCCGATATAACAAATCTCGTTATAACAAAAACCCCGGTATACCAAAGTTCCCGTTACAACGAAGTATTTTTGGGCCCGGCAAAATTACAGTAATTTGTATGGTTTAAATACCCGATATAACAAATCTCGTTATAACGAAAACCCCGATATAGCAAAGTTCCCGTTACAACGAAGTATTTTTTGGGCCCGGCAAAATTACAGTAATTTGTATGGTTAAAAACCCCGGTATAACGAACCAAATGTTTAGGTCCGAAGGCCAATTTTACTCAGATACAACGAAATTGACAAATAAAGTATATTTTGACATACTGTCCCGGATTTTTCCAGACTCGATACTGTCTTGATTTTACTGTTTCAAATGAATCTTTGCTTTATCACGTAGTAAATCAAGTAAGAATGGTCAAACAAATACGTGTTGTCAGCTTTAAAAACAAGGGTGTAACGAGTCTTTTTTTTTGTTTTTCCGGTTACTTCATTATATCGGGGTTTTATTTATTACAAACCCCCGTTATAACGAAGTTAATTGTCCGGTGTCTTGGCACTTGGTTATATCGGGGTTGCACTGTGTCTAGCTCCATTTTCGAGAGTAACTTTGCGAGCGAAGGCGATGTTAAATTGTACTTCTTATCAAAGAACCGTAAAAGGTTATACTTGTGTTGAATGAAGAACAATAAGGTATTTTACGACGAAAATGTCTACTAATACATTAAAAAGATTTCATACGTCTTGCTGTGAAATGCTTTGTTTCATCGTTTCATGGTAGTACCGTTTTGAAGGTGATAGTAAGAATTTGAGATGTGAATAAACCTCATAATTGCAAACCAAAAGCCGTGCCTTTTTATTCTTACCGGAAATGGTTTTGCCATTGCGGATGAAGCTCTGTCTCTTAAGCCAGCGGTTATTTTTGAGCATGCGCTCTATTTATAAAACCAAACCAAACACGGAAATACAGAGCTCCCGCGACAGTAAAGGAATCTTGGTGCCTTTTGTGCATCTCAAATTCGTTTTTGATTCAGTCATTTCTGAGTGTCTTATGGTGATTTGACAGCTCTCTTTCACCCATGTGCGACCGGAAGCTCGTGTATAGAGTACGAACTTCCACTCCAAAATCCCACAATCCATCCTAAGCTTGTCAAAATAAAGAAACGCACGCTACCTTTGCAAACATTGCGCATGCGATTTCTCTCCAAAATTATTTTTGGCTCAGTCTGTGTTTTTGTGACGAAATCTTTCTTAACATCAACCCCAATAGAGTGGGTTTGTAAGTTGATGTCAGGAAGAACTTTGTCATGAAATTCATGTTTCTGACAACAACTGACACTGAAACACTGATGAGGTCGTCACTGAGCGAGCTATATGTTTTTTGGTCGGGTTATAAATGAATTAATTTTCTTTGAATAATATTATTTATAATTTAAGAAATTATAGCAATGAAACATGGAAAACGGAGATGTAGCACGTAAACTAGCATTTTAACATATATGAACAAAACAAACAAGGTTGAAAGCTTGTTCCATTTTGACCTCAAAAATGACATTTTTGGACACATGCTATACTTTTTTTGAAATAAAATTCCATCTGTTACAAAAAAATAGCAGGTGCTCTCGATGACAAAACAGAATGTTGTAATCTGTTAGCTGTTAAAAGGCGTTACTTGGAGTTTTGAGCGTAACGATTCGACTTATTCCATAAATTTTGCCGTCTTTCATGTTCTGGTTCGGAAAAAACCGTTCATTTTATCGCACTCTTTTACCTCAAAACGTTTTATGACATCAACACAAGTTTTTCTCTGATTTCAAAAGGAAAAGTTTTTAATTGACTGAAAATTTTAAACAAACCATTTTTTTAATATGTGTTAATTGCAGTTCTCCGCTTTATGGCATAAACTTCAATTTTAAAAAGTTTAATCGCAAAAACAGATTTTGTTTTGAAATTTACTAGATAGTCCCTTTTGGAGTATTTCCTTCTAAAACCGACTGCTATTTATATAGAAAAAAGAATCGTTTTGACTCTCTAATTTTTTGATTTTTATTACCGCGTACATTTGGGAAACCAAATTCTTATAACTTTGCGTTTACCAAGAATTTAATCTCTGATTAAATGGGTATAGCCATGGTATATGGTACAAAGAATTCGCTTTTGAAGAAAAATAACTTCGAATTCGATAATTCTATGGTCTGTTTCATTTTTAGATACTGTTTTAGCTTGCAAGATAAAAAAGTTTTATCAGTGGAACACCAAAACAATATTCTTTAAAAAATATTCCAAAACATAGATCTAAGTACCTCTTTTAGCAACTGCGAATCATATTAGCAATAGCAATCATTGACGACAGCTGCCGTTTGCTGTATTTAGTTGCCTGTAACCAATGAGATTGATTTTAATTTCGCTTTTGTGTATTAAACAAAGATTGTATGTATCTTTGCTACAGTTCAGCTTTCTCAACTTTCTTCGGGTTCACGAACTTGAGCTGAAGGCTGTCGTAGTTCCAACATCGGCTTGACCACAAACTTATAATTAATGGTAAGTTTAGTTTTCAAAATCTAACTTAAGCTTTGAAATTAGCAGTTGTCCACCAAAGTCGTCTTTTAGGGCAGGCAACTCATCCTGAAGTACAAGTATTTTTAATTTCACTTGCCGTCTGGTTTCGCAAACTGAATCACTTTCCGAAAAGATCATAGTAAAAGTCAGTACCGACAGTGCTAGAGGTGTTAGAAGAATAATCACTTAGTCACTAAATTCTCATCGTTCATACTCTGTGCTATCAGTGAGAAAGACTTCAACTCGTATCAAAATTCATTACTCGCTAGTTCAGTCAAATGAAAACACAATATGAAAAAAAAAATTGTTTAAATTTGGTTTTGGTAAAACTATTGCTGTTCTACATAAACACACGGTTATGGTTACGTCAAGCCTCGATAAGTCGATAAACTGTCACTAAAGGGTCCTAAATTAAGTTTTATGGTTTACGAAAGAGCAAGAAAAAGGACATACTATGTACAAATTCGAAATATATTTTAAGTACATTTGTATAATAACTAAATACACATACATACTTGAACACAACAGACAGATTCAAGCTCAAAATGTATTGAATTTCTGCTTTTCATGTATCTTTCTATAGTGTTGAACAGATGTTTTGTTGCACAGTATACATAACCTTTCTATTTGCAATCGTAAGAAAACAATCAAAACCCGATTGAAATATATTTGTTTGACTTCAGCTCATCGTCGTTTTATGAATCTGAGAGATTAGAAGATGGCATACATGCACAAAAGGATGTCACTAATTGAAATAAACTCCCAACATTGTTTTTGTTGATATTCTTTATACGCATGCGTAAAGGTTCGAGCGGTTTTTGCGTCAAATATCAAGGTTTCAGCAACTCAACGACCAAAGCCTTAAAGCTTAATCTTCTAACACACTGTCCTTTCCGAACCATTGCTTTAAATACCGTCCTCAAAAATAGTGCAGCAAACTTTCTAAACTTTTGTTATGAGGAGAAAGACCTGAAATCTGGATGGCCCGTTTCCTCATCCCACCAATAGAATCCGTTTTGAGTAAAAAGCTTTTTTAAATCTGTTTTTTGGTTTTCACAAAATAGTTTTCCTGCCACTATAATCACTGATAGAAACCTGTTGTGAAATTCTGTTTGTTAATCTTTTATATTAAACGCTGTTTTGCCTTAATAGTTCAATGTGAATTTACCTCTTAATACCTAGTTGTTTTGCAGCAGCAAAGATCACCTGCTCATCTATATGGAAACTTATAGTTTTCCACCAGGTTTTGTTTTCAAGTGGAGCACGACCGTTAATCTATTGACAACTCTTATAATTCTTATATATTCAAATGCTGTTGATTATTGCGCTGGTCAGAAATTCTGCTGACATAATAAGTATTTTATTAACATCTAAATAACATCCGTTCGCCGGTAAACCCTGCTGAGCCGAACAACACCTTCACTGGTCTCTACGCAAAGCTCTTTAGCATTTACAGTCGAAAGTTGTATAATCCACAAAACATCAAACCAAAATCTTGGTAAAATGTAATTATCACAGTAGTAGTTTGTGGTGGAACTGCAGTTGTGTGGGAGCAATTCCGAATCAAATTTCTTAATAAAATGGGTGTTTGTGTTTTCAGTACAGCGAGGGTAAGATAATTTGCACGTAAAACTAGTGTAGAATCTAAACCTACACGTTTGATTAGGATTGACATGTTCAAGTGGAATGTACAAAAGCAACACATACATTTGTAAAGCTATGAAATTTTGTTTGCTATATTTCTGCCAGTTATCAAACTTAATCTTGCAAGATCTACAGATAGAAAAAATCTGTGTCTTATTGATTGTGATATATTACGGTCGTTCATTCGAATTTTTATTCCCTCGGTCAGTACGTCCATACCGTTTTGTCGTAGCTGCTTTTCTGGTTTCAAAAAAACTTATTTGGGCCCAAATTTCCCGAGGAGTATTTCTTAAAAACGTTTGAATTAAATAAAAAAATTATCAGTACTTAACATTTGTATTTAATTTCATCTTATTTTTGAACGTACATCGTTGTTTTGGCGCGATTTTAATTTACCAGTCTTGCAATACTTGATTGAAACGCCATCAACATCGAATTTGTCACTGAACCTTGGCTTATGGCGTTAGCTAATGTGAAATAATGACGTCATAATTTAGGCTCCCCTCTAACAATTCCGCTCATTATCGGACTGGACTGATTTAGAAAATTTTGTTTGTAGCTGTTTAAAATTAATTTATAGTTTATATAATATATATGATGACTTCCATCGAGCCTTTTAGATTTCGAGGCAACTGTAATACAAATTTTCATGAGTTTGAGAGTAAAAATCTAGTTTTGAAAATTTGAAATGAAAGTTTTAACAAAAAATTTCAGGTGCACAATATGATGTCTTTGTCAAAACTGGTGGTAAGTTTCGTTTAATCTAAATATAGGTATTTCACATCTGATTGGTTGTGAGTTGATTAATCTCCGAGTTTAAATGGCATATGCTTGTTTGATGTTTTTTGCTTAAAAACATAAAAATAGACGAAAAGTTTTAATTTGAAAGAGATGTCACTTAATTCAACTTGACTGTTTCTTCAATATTTCCGGAAGAACTTTGTAACTTAATTGTACTGGAATACTCAAGCACAATTAAAACTAAAAGCTAAGCAATCAGAGTCAAGCTTAGCTAATATATTAAACCCGATGAAGCCAGAGAAGTAATTTTCTATCCAACACACGTTTATAAGAAATGATTTTGAAATACACGAAACAAGAAAAGTCATTGACAAAAACCGACGTTTAGGTGCATCTAGCGCCATTATATCAAGGTTAAGAAAAAAAAAGAAGCGGTATGCAAAAGGCTAAGTTATTTACATAAGAGTAGGGGCCTGTTTATATGAGCCCGGTTTGCCGGGAAGCCCGTTGAGGCGAGATCTCGGCATGGCGGGCCAGACATTTTCTCATGTAAACACGCCATCCCGGGGAGGTGGGACAAAAAAATATTTACTGCGCATGCGTTTGTATTTCAAAAATTAAAAATCGTAAAGAAAGCCTGTTTACTTTCAGAAAGCCAAATGTTTTTACTCATGTGCAATAAAGAAGTTATTTTCATCGAATAAGTATCTGTACGAAGCATTGCTGTTGAAAAAGTTTAAAGCTAGCGTGTTTTGAAATTTGCACAAACTGACTGTATTAAAATGTAGAGGGAACCATTTGAAAACGTCACACATATATATCACAGTACTTCTCAAAGCAGTACTTGTAAAAAATTGAACATTGAGAAGATTAATTGTCATATACGTTTAAATTTCCTGTTTTGCTAGTTGTCCGTACATTTTGTTATTGATTACATAATAAAATACGTCCCGGTGTGCCGGGACATGATTCTTCCATATAAACACGCGAAATTCATCTCGCCCAAACTGGCCAGCCCGGGCTCATATAAACAGGTCCTAGGTTAATTAGTAACACGAAGAGAGTCCGACTGTACATTCAATGCTGGTTTTAGATCTTGAATGCCGTAGCATCTCATTAACTAGACAGACACACTTTAGCTGCGTAAATCATGAAGGTACTTGGAACAACTTTAAACTGTATATAAAAACTACAACATACTGATATGTGATATCCTACACTTTTTAGTCTTACTTTTAAACTCAATTGGCAACATGCAAGGGAGGAACGACTGTTAATTTTAGTTTATAAAACTTTTTTTTGTTCTCATAAACTGGCTGCCTAGAGTTGTACTCTTAATCGATTTCTTTTTACAATGAACTTAACGTTTTGTTTAGTACTGCTGACAGTTTATCCGGCACTTACTTATTGCAGAAAAAACCTCCCGATCAAAGACGTCTGTCAACCAACACAACCTCTTGTTTTCTATTGGCTAACAATAATACTCTTTACTATCCTTGTGCGCATGTGTCATTCAGAGGTCAGAAATGAAAACTACTTTGACAGAGAAAGCAAATTTAGTCCTTCTTCACAAAAACGTTTTGAGGCTCAACAAAGACTAAGGTTTTTTCCTAATAGCATTCTTTGATAAACGTTACTCAATGTACTAATGAACAATTTTAAAGAAGTTCACGATCTTGCAATTCTTGCTGCAAATTGAAGGCATTTTAGGACTTTTATAAGATTTCAAACTTGAAAAACCTCTACACCTAAAGGAAGAAATTCAGTTTAATTTGAATAAAGTTTTCTGTAAATACAAAACCTTTTTTGAACGAGTTTCGAGTATCTTTATACTTTCTGTTTCGAGTACGTATACCATTTTGTCTCTATATTATGCACCCTTTATGCTAGAAAAATATAGATTATGTCGCACAAAGACAAAAGACTGTAAAGTACTTGGAAGGAAATTAAAGGTTATTTCATCCCAATTGCGTTCGGCTTTAAACGAACATTTTTCTTGAACTTACTTGAAAATGAAAAGGTATTTTCAGTTTTAACAAGTTGTAAATTGATGTACTTCAGAAACTCTTTTAACTGTAAGTTTGAAATGATAATGGTAGCAACAATGGCCGCACAAACGCCAAGAAGACATTGAAATGAGGCTGGAATGAACTTTACCCCCTCCCCAACTTAATATATCAGTAAAACCGTAAATTGATGTTTACTGCAATTTGTTACCTTTTTGGAATTCAAAATTTAAGAAATTTTATCATAAGAAATGGGTTTTGTTCACTTTTTGTTTGTCGTAACAAAAATGTATAAGTTTAGCCTAAAAAACCACCAAACTGACATAAAATTCGACTTCTTTCTTTCCTTCAAAACCCAATTTTTTATGGCTAGTAACTGAGAAACGAAGTAAAAATTCAAATCTTCACTCAATTTATTGTAATCAGAATTGTTTAATGTATGTGCATGGAGATAGACAAAGCAATTAATTTTTCTGTATACAAATGCTTTTAACCTCTAAAATACAGTAAAGAACCTGTTTATCAAAATGTGAAATTAAAAACTGAGGGCAATGTATGATAGATTTTGAACTGCGGGAAGCGAATTTATTATGAAGCTGTTGGTTTGACCATGATAAGTGCAGCTGTTATCATCAATATTTGTTATTATTATTACTAAATATTTTCAAATATTTTTTTGGAGTAAAACAACACGGTGTTAAAAAGATAAAAGTGGTATAATGAATTGATACTTGTTGGTTTTCAATTTCTACAAAAACCGACTGTAGCAGTTGTGCTTCGTCAATCTACGTATTAGTTGAGGAAAAATATTACAAAATTAATCTTTTATCAAATTGTCCAATTTCTACAAACTTGTTTGTTTAGCTTATAAACTATTTTGATTACCCAACATTCTATTTGTTTTATGTGTCTATTTAACGGTTGGAAAAGATTTAATTGCTATAAACGTAACTAGTATTTTGCAAAAACTAGATATTGAGATTAATGTTATTGAATTCAGGGACGCACAATTCGTTTCCTTTTTTTTGTCTAAATGTTATTGGCTTTTTAATACAAGCCGTAGGGTACTTTTTGAAATGAATTTAATAGGCATTTGCTGTTATTTCCTATGTTTCAATTGACACCTGCCCCTAACAAGCGATGAAATAGTGGAAACTGTTTTGCTGATGAAAATGCACTCGGCAGAAATTGCTCATGAGTGAAAACAGACCCGGGGGATTTTAATGTGTGTCCTTCCAGTGCGGAATACAATAATTGTGTAAGAAATAAAGTGTATTTTGGTTAAACGCTTTAGAATCCAAAGCTTTTAACAACTCGCGATCGTCGGTCGAAAACAAGCTGAGATTACAAGGATTGAGGGAGGTGATTTCCTCTGGATTTGTTGCAAAGCATATTAGGGGTTTGCCGTTTCAGCATTGGTCTCAAGGAAAGGTCAAGAAAGGTTGTTACACTCGCTTCCCATTTCAGATATTGACATAGTAACAAGGTAATGTCATGATGTTAGGTGTCTTAACAGAGTCTTTGGGTAACTGTTTACGAAGCCTCTATCAATTATACAAATCCGCACATGGTAATAAAAGAGAATTACAAGGCCAAAATCCATCAAAAAGGTTGCAATGTTCAGTGTTTGCTTTATACTTTTGTATTCAAACAAGTTAGAAAACAGTCGAACCAATTAATTTATATATGCACATGAATAGAAAACCAAAGCTTATGTATAGAATTGAATTTGAATAGTCGGCTTTCCAACTGCGATGGCTTCGCGCTAGGAGGATCCGAGATAGATACAGATGGAGACCTCAACAGGATGTGATACGAGGCATAAAAAGAAGAGGCTCCAAAACTCCTGACTTTTCTTTATTTGCTTGGTAAAACGTTTCGGCCTTCGGCCTTCCTCAGTTACAGCAATTAAAGGAAAAAGCTTGAAACTCGCTATCTATTCTGGGCTATACAAGTGTTTTTATACTGGTCTGTTCATTAATAAAATGCTAAAAGTGCTAGGAATGCTTTACGCTAAAAGTCTATGGAATAAAACTAAAAATTTGAAATACGGATAAATTAATGGTTTTGTTAAAAAGAATACTACTTATTGTATCTAATGCGTTTTTTAGAATTAAATTCCTGGCGTTTGTTTAGCCCATGGGGGTACAAAGTTGTGAACTCCAAAATGCTTCCCTAGTTAAATAACGGACTTTAAATTAGAACTGCTGTCTATAGCTTCAATGCCAATGAATTCTAGGTCTAAAAAGTTATGTGGGCAGCTATTGAAGTGGATTGCCGCTTCGCATGTTTTTTTTTGTTTGTTTTGATGGCAGACTTAATCTTATTTTGAATGCTGCACTAGTGGACCCTATATATTGTAAGTTGCAGCTTTTGCAAGTGGCTAAGTAAATTATGTTGCTTGTATTGCAGTCAATATATTCCTTGATTGGGTAAATCTTTCTTGATGCCTAGCGAGTTGTCTATATTGGGGAACATGGAAACAACATCCCAGGATACTAATAATGTTATCTCAGGGAAGGACCCTTTGGTATTAATTTCTTTGATTTGGTTTAACAAATGAGTCGTATCTTTAATAAATGAAGGCAGTTTTTGTGCAAGGGGTTTTAGGTTGAATTCCGTAATTCCGACAACCCCTCAATGGCAGTTCCACAACATGACGTAATAAGTCTTAATGGTTGCCTACCTAGCGAGTCTTAATCGTTCCAAAGGCATTGCCCGGTTTGGCATTTTTGTTGATCACCCAATCCGCAGTTTGGTCGTTAATCTGACCTAGGGCTAGCCATTTTTTACTCCATTCCGTTATTTTTGCGGTAAAGGAATGTGTAGGATTGTGGCAACCGTCCCAATGCCATAGGGGACAATTCTGGTAACAGCAGATGTAATAGGATTGTATCCCAACATACCCCATGAGGAAGGACTTTGTGCATTAAAAGGGAGTTTAGATAATTCTGCATTTCCGAAATCTATACCGACTGACGACCTGGTCAAACTTGCAAGAATAGTTTTGGAAAACAACAATTTATCGTTTGATGGAAAGTTATTTTTACATAAACGAGGGAGAGCAATAGGAACAAAGATGGCGCCTTCATACGCCAATCTGTTTATGCACAAAGTAGAATCCGACATAATCAAGAAAACAATGACAGTACCAAAGTTGTGGATGCAATTTATTTATGACATATTTTTCATTTGGATGCACGGAGAACAAAGTTTGTTATCTTTTATAAACAAGATGAATAATTTTCATGAGACACCTAAGTTTACATTTACATTGGTCTTATACCGAGGTTAATTTTCTTGATGTACAACTGTTAAGCTTAATGATAGGGGAGTATCTACAGACTTGTATAGTAAGCCAACAGATAAGCATCAGTATTTGTTCTACACTTCATGACATCCTAGTTCTTGTAAAAAAGGAATACCTTTTGGACAAGCACTACATTTGAGATGGATATGCTCAGAAGACTGGCTGTTTGAAAAAAGAGTGAAAGAGCTGACAAGGTGTATGGTGAAGAGAGGTTACGATGAATTGTAACCATGGAAGTTGATAGGGCTTGTAGAATACCTAGAGCAGATACCTTGAAGGAAAGAACATCAAGACAGAAGAGTAGAGTTCCTTTTGTCGTAACATAC
>JAOBRD020138897.1:0-43991 GCA_027575215.2 Hydrozoanthus sils | reverse complement strand
ATATTCTGGATAATCTTTCGAATTTATACTTCTGTAAAATTATATTCGATTATGATCTTATAAATCTTTTTGTCGCCAAGATAAGTAAACCTACTGTACATGAAAACGAAAAGAAAAAGCGGCACAACATCTTCTTGCAAAGTGATGCGACATTTGTAAACAAGAATTTCAGTCTTTACTTGGGCATCTGTTATTACGCTGGAAGAAGTCTTGTCGTGGGTATCAGTATGTTTTTTGGTTTGCTTTTAGTGTTTGTGTATGCAGTGATTATATTTTTGAAAGTATCTAATGTGACATTGAAAAAAGAAAGCAAGTTAAATTCAAATCGCGCTCGCGAAAGAGTTGATGGATAGCATTTCTCATGATGGCTGGCGTCGGCCAGTTTTAGTCCCGGAGAAATCAAAGCAGAAATCGTTTTAGATCATATTTCATTTCGAACCGATGGTCAAAAAAAAGATTGTGTTCAGTGTAAAAAGTTTAATAGAAAACCTCCTAGAGAAAATCAGGTAGAAATGAGAAACAAATGCAAATTTTATTAACTTCGCGGCCTGTGAAGGAGTTTTACCCCGATCAGTTCAATGACGAAGGCGCACGTGCGTTGTAAAATTTCTTTGACAGTATTTTTCCTCACTGTTGGAAGTTTTAAATTTTATACAGTGATACTTTTTTCAATTAATAAATTATCTGTAATGTTGTTTAAGCTTTCTTTGAAGTTTTTGTAAATAAACACATCAATTACAACTCATCACTGTTGTCGCAAAATGGCGAAGCATCGAATCTTTTGTAAATCAGTTTTTGAAGTGAAAGGTTTGACCTAGTTTGACTTACTTTGTGTAAAGAAAAGTTAAAAACAATAAAAACAATTTTTCTGGCTATTGATCTGTGTCATTATTCTTGCATAAAACAACCGAAATTTCTATTGCGCATATATGTTTTGATTACGGGTTTAAATATGAGAAGCTCCTCCATTTTGATCCAGGAAAAACAGGGATCTGGGCCCTGAACAGTTCAGTAGTCAAAGGGTTAATGAAAGCCAAAAATAATCATTAACTTCACTGAAAATCATAAGCTAAAAAAAGCTAAATCCTTTCTTGAGCCTAATTGGCTCATTAGGCTGGCACTTAACTTTGGTTTCTGTTGTGCTAAGCTGATGAACATCTTTGCTTCCCCCTATACTGGACACTAATCTATCACAGGTTAGCCCCCAGCAGAACTGGTACTTATTTATACAGCTGAGTTGACTGGAATAAATCAGGTTATATAGTGTCGCTAAGGACACAATACAGTGATCTGACCAGGGCTTGAACTGGTGACCCTTGGATTATGAGTTGATCGTGCTAATTACTTGTCAATGATTACTGTGTCGCCAACTGAAAATCATGCAGCTTAAATATAAATATAATTTACAGTTGCAGTTTTACCTTTTTCTCCATTGCAATAGTGATTGCCATCACGGGGATCTAGACAAAAAAATTATTTACAAGTTTTAAATCTCATCAAAATTATTGTAATTCTGTTAGCTCTAGTTAAAAATTGTATTGTTTATAGATAATACTTTGTGTAAGGCCTTGTTCAAACCAGTTACTATTAGTACAGTATAGGCACTCACTAACTAATCATATTAGGCAGAGTAAAACTTTGAAATAAATTTGCACGTGTTTTCAGTTTTTTCTAAAATTACCCGAGTCGCTTCAAGTTCCTTTATACCACAGAGTTCTATATTCAGTTAGAATGCAGTCTGCATGAAGCATGATTGATAAATGGAGTCAGCAATTTTAAATTAACTTGCCTTGTACTTCTGTGATGGAATGTTGAGCTCAAGGAGTGACAACTGAAAAAAATTCAGTAGGTTGTTTTAGTTGGTATTTTTTTTAGTTGGTATTATTTCCAATTTTACAACACTTTGCATCATCAAAGGCAAACACATTTGTGACTTGTACAGTATACAGTCAACTCGACCCCAAAACGGACACCAAGCTTGGCTTAGTTTGATCCTTACCATTTTCTAATGCAGTCATTTACTGACAGTATTTTAAGTCTATATAAGATGGACACCTCTCTAAGATGGACAATCAAGGCTAACTCGAAGGTTTCCGTCTTAGAGAGGATTGACTGTACATGCTTTGAACTTGCTTACAAAATAATGTAAAGTTTCACTAAACAGAAAACTAAACAAAACTAACTAATACTTACAGCCACATCTTCTGAGTCCCCATGCTCAAAATACTCCTGTAAAATTGAAACAAACTGTCAAAGACAGACAAACTTCGGGAAAAAAGAGCAATGTTTTCTGACACTAAGTCATTGTTACTGACAGTCCAAAATTCTGATGGCAAAGGAGGGATTATAGGCAAATGGGAAAACTGCAGCGATGCTAAAGACCTAAAGATAGGCCAACTCATACTGAAAACATGAGTTGAATCCTTTCTGAAACCTAATATATATTTAACCTATAAAAAACTTGACCCAAAATTTTATTGACACTTCAGGCTGCCTAATATTTTAACATTATATCCTTCATTTTTAGCTGCTGTCATTACCTGGATGATTGGCTCTGTCACTCTGTCAAACTCTTCTTCTGACAGCTCTGGTTTCATTTCAAGAAGTCTGTATGGCTCCTGTTAAATATCAATCATTTTTGTATTAATCTGAGCACTATTAAATAAGATAAGGGATCAGACACCCTACTGCACTGTCTTTGTGTAAAATGTGGTACAGTGTGCTGTTTAAATGATAGCAAGCAATAAACTACACAAACGAGCAAGGCCCCTACTCAAGTGATAAAAGAAAGTTTTGAAGTTTTTTCAAAGGTTTCTTTTTTGTTTCAAAGGATTAACTTCTTGTTCACCAAATTGTATAAAATCTAATGCAAGTGAGTACAAGAAAGAAAGAATTTATTCATTATAGTGTTACATTCAATGGATCAATAGTTTGCCATTCAAAACAGAGCTTACTCAATCTCCAGGTTCTTAAAAAAGGTTCCTGAGTGATCCTCAATCATCTCAGCAGCTGTCCTCTCAAATTGAGCATAAAAAAACATGAAATAAAATCTTTTACAAGTTTCTTGTTGGATACAGACTATGACCATTACAGGATCTGAGTTTCTGAACATAGAGATCTGTACTTACAGTCTCATCTTCCTCAGACTCGTAATTTGGATCCTGCTGGTCCTTAACTGCAAAGTCGGCCTCGTCAATTACTTCACCAATGACACCCCAGGTACCCTTTCCTCCTGCACCCCCTGAAATACACAGTTCATAAGAAACACAATCATCAGTAAATCTAAACCTTTTTCAAAAATGGCGGCAGTTTTAATATTCTTTTATGTGCACTCAAGTTAGCCGTGCTAGCCTTGTTCTGGAGTTAAAACTTTCAACCAAAACAAGGCTAGACAGGCTAATTTGAATGTACACAAAAGAATTTATTAAAATTGCTGCCATTCTTGATAAAAGTCTATAGCAATTATAAACATCACCAAGCCACCATTTATAGTGTCAAAAGAATTTAATATTATTAACAATTCTTATCGTATGCAGGGTTTGAAATTCATGAACAAAATTATGAACCAGGGACATTTTTTGGCCCCTGGCCTTCCTGGTATATGTCTGACCCAGGGGCCATTTGTAAGATGTTCGCTTTTGCTTAATTTCAGCAGGATATTAGCTTATGAGTGCAACATTTATAAAGTGCACACCAAACAAGCTGAAATGATTTTAGAGAACCAATCCAAGATAAAAGTAGACTGACACAAAACTTAGGTCATCACTACAATAAAGTAACCAGGTTTGATACAATTCAGTCACCATGCTTGAAGTATTTATTTAGCATGTAGTAAATACTAACAATATAAATATTTGAACATTGATGTCCAAAGATTCCAGCAGGACATGGCAAAATAAATATGAATTGTAAGTTCAACCCAAGATTAATGGTGAACCACTATCAGAGGAGATTTTACCAATTTTCGCCACATATTTCTTCGCAATGTTGGCCCTTTCACTACAGTACTCACACCATATAATGTGAACAAGTGAGCTTTCTACATCAAACTTGAATTTCAGCCACGGGTTCTCTTTTTGCCACTTCATAACCATTTTTTTCTGTGAGTTTTTTCTTCAAGACTGAGTCTGAGTTGTTCTTTGGGGTTCTGCAACTTGCTCCTTTACATTTGTGTTGTGTCTCAACAGACAACCAAAAATGGTTGTCTGTCTCAACAATGATATGATTCGGGTCAAAGAGTATTAAATCAAACAACTATTTCTAGCTAATTTAAATTTGAAAAGGTCTTAAAAAATATCGCAATCATGAACCACAGAACGAAAGCACGTGCTGTTAATTGCTGTGCCCACGGTTCTGCTGGTCAGAACACACTCCTGAAAAAAAGTCAAAATCCGAATCGAAGCGCTAAAATGCCAAAATCGAAGAGTCAGCATACTTGATCACTGATCACGATCCAAATACAGTAGTGTGGACTTGTTTTGATCAGCCAATTGTTATCTTAAATTTGTACCTGGTCAAATATAAATGTGAGGATTAAGCTATTAACCCAATGTCGTGAGGAAGTAACTCATATTACCAAACTTTTGCTCCCAGCTTCTGGGGGTTCACTTTTGGCCCCTAGGTATATGCAATTTTCCCATCACCAGGTGCAGTTGAGGCATAGCTGGGGGCAATTAATGCTGTGGCACCTGTGAATTTCGAACCCTGATATGTAACATAATTATGGGTTGCTAAAAGCAGTTCTCATCATGAACTAAAAAACTAATTTATTCATTTTTGATAAATCTAATAATTTATAACAACTGAACTTACAAGTACAGTGTTTACTAAAAAAAAATAAAGTTATAAGAATATATAAAATTATGTGATTTGTCTTGCTCAAATTAAAGTAAAAAAAGTGGTTTTTATTAGTTCCAAGTGCAGACATGCTCCTAACAAGTAACTTCCAAATTGCCATGACAACACAAAAAAAGATGAGCTGATTATCTTAACCTTTTCAGCCCAGGCCAGTTTATCAACATCAAACTTCTCCTTACATAACACATACAAAATAAGTCATTTGGTAATGAGAAAATGGAAATTGATCAAACAAGGTGAAATTTTGAATATGAAAAGCCAAATTCTTCTAAGCTGGTTAAACAAAAAGTATGGGTCCTAGTTGGGAGAATTTACCAACACAACATTTGTCGTGTTTGGGGCTGAAAGGGTTAAAAAGAACTTGTTTGAAGCTAAAAAATAACATATCGGCAGCTCTGATTGATAAGGAGTACAAGCTTATCTTGAACATTAATATTGTTCTGTTGAATGCTTTAAATAGGAATAATAGACTGAAGTCAGATTGGTGTTTAAAACAGCAAACAAAAGGCTTCCCAAGGTGAAAATATGTCACTAACTACCATGAATGTTCCAGACTATTTTACATCAACCTACTTAATAATTTGGCAATATTAATACATAATCAAAATATTATTTATTAATACAATGTGCTGTTTTTCAACCCTTTCACAGAGCTGCATGACACAGGGTTCAAGTCAAAATTTAGGACCTTTTGAAACTTTTTAATGCAAAAATCATAAAATTTAAGACCTATATCTGACAAAGTCATGTGGCTTGAAAATCATACACTGGCTTCCTCAATCAACTTTCATGCTCAGCATAAAGGAATAAACAAACTTGGAAGATGTGCCACTTGTTAAATTAAGAAGCACAAAACTCAGTGTATTTCCATGAACATATAGAAAAGCAAATTCTATTGAGTAACTCATTTTAATTATTTTCAAATTTAAAGCCTTTTAAGACCTCAAGGAACAATTTTACCATACTTAAGAACTCTTTAAAGCCTCAAATGCTTTTAATGTCCCCTTTAATGACTTTTAATGGCCCCTATAACATGTGAAAAAGTTACACAATTTTATAATGACAATTAATGGGATCTCATCAACTGGGTAAGTATTAGCCACTGAAAAGCACAACTCTCCTGCAACTTTTGCCTTGCCTCCCTCACAATAACAATGTAAAAGATTTATTTGGGATTATCCACCAAAAAAAATTTTCAATCTTCATCGATTGACAATTAACAAAAATTTAATCTTTTTTATGTTAACAATTTAGAACGAAAAATAATGATAATCATGAATTGGTGACTTTACATTTTTGCATTGACACCCTCATTTAACACAACACAGATGCAGTATAATTTTAGCTGGAAAATAAACATGTTTTATTTAACAAACAAAATATAAAATAGTACATTATGTATTGTACAACGAGTATGAAAACACAAAATGTCAAGTTCACAGTTTTATGCACATTTCACAATGGATTAAAAGCTCAAAGCTTATTAACTTATAAGAATTACGTAGACAGAATGATACAAAACTGACTATCAGAGACAAAACAAGAATGATAACTTACATTTAAGTAAATTCATGACTGATGAACTTTACAAAAAAAAAACAAACAAATCTTATGGCACAAAGCACAGAGACTATAAAAAGTGAATCAGATACTTGCATGTTGTGAAAACCGAGATTACCATTCATAACTACGAGAGTTCTGGTATGTTTATGAGGTATTGCCATTGGTTAAAAATGCATGAATGGTTTTCTTAGCCAAAGAACTAAATCTAGAGATAGGGTACAGTATTAGGGGTATTCTTTTTCTTATATTGATCAGGCTTAAGTTGGATGATAAAACACAAACAAAACCATTCTACCACTGCAAAGACTAATTGTTCAAGAACACGAAATGAACACCAATTGACATTATTCTAAAGATTAACAGAAGAATTTGTCACAAAAACGTCGGAAGGAAACTACCATAAATTCTATGCTGGTGAAAAGAACATTATTTATCATTAAATTTATGCTCTCAAGGCCTATGCAACTATTCAGTTTTGATCGGGCTCATATTTATAAACGATTGTCGCTTGAAAGATGTAATAAAGTTGAAATTGTACAAGCAAGTAATTCGAGAAGGTACATTTAAATAAACAATGGTGAACTGGAAACGTGTACAGATGTACATCGAGAGTCTTGAATTGTATAATAAAAACATAATTCAACTCTAACTAAGTGTCGTTTTATTTCAAAAACAAATATCTAAATAATCAAAACTCGGAACAAAATATACACTTGTAAGGGGTCTACGTGCAAGTTGTACCTTCAATCGTACATATTATAACCACGGCAAATAAAGAGACTCAACGAAAAAACAAAGTCTTAGTAAATCTGGATAACTATTTGAATGACAGTAAAACAAACGGCGGAAATAAATTTTGCATAGAAACCTGCAAAACTTTGATTTGAAGAAAACAAAAAGTTGTCTTTTCTATTCGGTAGAACCGCGTGGTCAGGGATCATGCTAAATGAATATTCATGACTTTGTACTTCCAGCTTCTGTCCAAACACAGTTTCAAAACAAGCTTTAAACACAGCTACTTATAGCTGCAACATATATTTTCTTTAAACTAAATTCTTTTAATGAAATCTGCCAAACTCAACCACTCCGAAAATTACCTTTTTTAGGCAACCCACGACCTCTGCCAGAGCGGGACTTTCGGTCGTGGAGCTTATCTTTCGGAGGCTTGATAAACAGTTCGCCTTCGCTCTTCTTTACATTTCCATTGAGCACAGACTTCTTAAAGTTGTAAACGGGTCTGATTTCAACTTTCTTGACTCCATTCTCTTCAATATTCACATCCTCGTCCGTAACTGCCGATGTTGACTTGCTTCGCACTCGCATCTTCTTGGACGAAGCCGTCGGAACTGTTGAGGAAATGGTACTGGCCATGTTTAACGGTCCAGAGCGAAAGAAAAAGAGTTTGACATAAGCTACCGCCTAGGAACTACTTTGGCACGGTCTAGTAGCCAAGAACCTAGGGTAAAACCAAACAAATCCCTCCAAAGACTGCTGCAGAATCCTTTTCTATTACTTGGTACGTATCCACACTTTGCAATGCTGTGTTTGTTGACTTCTGCCTGGTCACGTGTCAAAAGTGCTGGCAGCTAATTGGTTAATATCACGTGAGCGGGGGAGGTGGTCGGAAGGAACGCTGGGTAAATTTTGCAAATCAAAACAAACCAAGTCTGTCGGGAGAGCGCGCAAAGCACTTCTAATTCTAAACACAACAATTACAACTCTGACGAAATGACCTAAATGGAAAGTAGTTCGAAACAACAAATAATTTTAAACCAATCTATATAAATGCACCACTTTACCTTTTTTTACTTTTTTTTCTTTTTATATAGTTTTAAAGAACTGCACAGCTCAGAAGACGTTTGTATTTTTAGAGTTACGTCATTGTTTGAAATGAAAAAAGGTGCATATATTCAATATTGGTACTCTTGCTGCAGTCGTTAAAACTAACTTGGTACTAGCTACTTTTGACGAACGAGATCTCGTTACTAGTTTTGGTTTACAAAGAGCTTATTTTAGTTTGGATGTATCCAATTAACCATCATATCAGGTAAAAAGATTAAACCATTTATTGTAGACTTATCTTTAAAAGTGCACAGTGGCTTGAACTTTTCATTCGAAACCGAAATTGAAAAATATTGCAGCAATTTTGGAGTGTTGCAAAGTTTAACAACCCCTTTGTAATGGTGTTGCAACACTATCTGCACAAAAAGCTGCAGCGTGTAAACGGCTTTGAGATTAAAAACGAGCAAAATGTCATGTTCAAAATGATAAAAACACAAGGGAAAAACGAACCGTCCAGCGACTTAGCTTCCCGGCATTTTGCCCGCTTTCCCGCGTAACATTTTGCATACAAATATTTTCCGCATTTTTGAAAGCAGAACAATTTTGATACAATCAAACAGAAAAGTGATGCAATGCAATAGATATGTTTTCGTGTTCAAGGCCAACATTAACGCTACGGGCAGTTTATGGGTGTACACGTAGTGGTGAAAAACTGAAGTTAGATTAATAATGGGGTTGGCAATTTGAAACTATAATAAGCACAGTTTATGTACAAAAGACGTCAGCGATATGAAAAATTGCAAAAGATATGTAACTGGTTTTTTTTCAGAGATTATCCAACACAAGATCTCTTTTCAAGAGCTCAAGATGACAATTTAACAGTTGAGCGGTAATGTTTGGTCTGAACGCTACTATTAAAACATATTGATACCACAATTAGACCGCCTAGAAGAGTATTTGTTACCAATACTCTATAGCTAAAAAGCAGGAATTTTGATACAATCCCCAAATTAAAAACTCCTCGGTCAACAAACTGTTACGTCTTTGAGTTACTTTTTAAAAGAGGAAGACTGAGAAACTCAGCCTTGCTTAAAACTTTGAAAGCGCTAACTATTTTTGAACTTAACGAGATATAAACATTTAAACCTTGCAAAATCTTAATTAGCAAAATGACGTCGAATTTTAACACGTTTCTGTCTAGTTTTGGTTTTGTAAAAGATAAAAAACTGAACACGGGATCCGACGTTTGGCGTTTTGATGTTTTCACGATTGTTAAGTTAACAAATCGATCACAAATTCTTTGTGGTACTTAGTTTTTTGTCGTGTTCTGCTGCACGTTACACGCGCACGGTTTTTTTTACTTTGTCACCACACTGCACCCTGCTTACAGCAATTTTTTAGCCTAATGGATTATTGATTTCGTTCTAACTTCCGTTTCGTGCGGGACGTGACAAAAATCGCGTTCGCTCAAAAAACAACAGATTGTTGTGGAATAGAACATAAATATTGCTGTCTTGGCAAAACATTCGTGTTTCCATTTCGAATGGCTTTCATTTCATTGGCTGGACCCTCAATAGGCAATACCACGTGGAATAATTTAAAAATGAGGTTATGGGTTTCTTTCGAGCTCAAGGTAGCTGATACAAGAAGCAGCTTACAGTTTTGAAACTGGAAAAATTAAATAATTTGTTTTAAAACATGAAACACAAAGACACGCGTGCCAAACCTGGGTGTAGGCAAAGCTTTCTTACTAAGAGTTAAAGAACACCCGTATATGCAAATTCAAACGGACTGAAATCTAAGGATTAAATGATACCTTGATTTCGGCAAATCTGTAAGCTTAGAGTAAAAATTAAATTATCCTCAAAGCAAATACAACAAAAGCCTTATTTGTCAGTTGTGGTATACGGTGATAGCGGGACAATACTCACCCCTGTACGACAATTCTCTCAGAAACAGAAGTCCTTGCGATCGAGCCTGACCAGATTTCTTCTCCTTTCTGCTGCGCAAAGCAGCAAACCCCACTCGTCAAGAACAATTTTCCCGCTGCTGCGAAATCTTAAAGAACATACATGTATGCACAAATGTTTTGTGACAACAATATATAAATGCAAGAACCGAAACCACTCCCTTGCGCCACCAAATTATTAAGTGTATGAAATCCAATGTTATTTGACGAAGGTTAGATACAAAATACCAAGTGACTGTCACCTGTAACAATAAAAGCCATTGTTTGTTAACGTCAAAATATCCGGTTGGTCATGTGATAATGCTGGGCAGTTGTGACCGGTCACGTAGCAAGATTTAGACACGCACTGAGAAAGTGAAAATTTAATCAAGAGCCGAAATGATGTAATATCTCAAGTTGTTTCATGACGAAGTGCCCATATAACACCCTAACACAACCGAGTTGCTTAAGAGCGCTGTTTATTTATAGAAACGAACGCAAAGTTCAGAGGGGATTTTCCATGGCCGGTTTTCCGCTTTCTAATTTTAACTGCTACAAATGCTATTTTGGTATCTGCAAAAGCTGGAGAACGGAACAAATTAACTTTATGTGGTGGGGAGTTGCACTGTAATGTGGTTATTTGTGTTTTTGGCTAATTGCAGCTTTTGTTGTTTATTTTAGTGTTGCGGGTTCAGCTAGTTACGATTTTTCGTGTTGTTAGTTTTGTTATTTTGTTGCGGTTCGACCAGTACATATTATGGGATATTATGTCCCGATGTGCTCCTTATTTTTCTTTTTGAGCAGTTTTTGAGCAACATAGAAGTAAAGTTAAAAGTTTATAACACATACAACGAAAACAGCTGAGGTTGACAGAAATTTACTTACTCTTTTGGAAAATTTATTTTTGTCAACGTTCGTCGACTTTAAATTTTTCCCATCGGTTATTTGCGAGTCTCCCCCAGCTACGAAACTTATCTGTTAAAGGGTTTTGTCAACTATTTAATTTCAAGGAGAACAAAAATTTGGTATCGATAAGTACATCGGTAACCCTTATTTCCGGTTGACTTGACTTTTGTGGTACCAGTTGGGCGGCCTGTGGCCTTAAGCTGCAACACAAAACAAAATGGCTTCTACAGCATGATCAATTAGGTACTCGTTCATTTTGACAATCTATAGTTACGAAGGCATTTTCGGCTTGCTTTGTGAGTTTTTAAAAAGGGCGTTTGAATCTCTTATGCTTCACATTAACAATTTCAAGTGGTGTTACAAAAACTGCGTTAGAAATATGAGTCGAGTATTTGTCGTATCCGATCTTCACGTTGACATGGAGCAGAACCGACAGTGGGTTAAAGATTATCTTTGTTCGGGCCTTTACAAGGAGGACGCACTCATCGTTGCCGGCGATGTTACAGACAACATCAGTCTGCTACAGGAAACGCTTTCATCGCTGGTGAAGTCGTTTGCTAATGTTTGCTATGTACCGGGTAAGGTATCGGATATTCTCACATTCAAACTGATGTTTATAGTCGATGAAATCGATGATCGATGAAAATCGATGACCAATCAAAGCTAATTAATCGATTGATATCGACTAATCGATCACCAACCGATGACTGAAAACGTTATGATATTCATTGATAGATTTCCGAAAAAAACAGGTTTATTCCGGGCTTTCATCGATCGACCGATACTAATCGATT
This sequence comes from Hydrozoanthus sils, assembly GCA_027575215.2. Taxonomy (NCBI): domain Eukaryota; kingdom Metazoa; phylum Cnidaria; class Anthozoa; order Zoantharia; family Hydrozoanthidae; genus Hydrozoanthus; species Hydrozoanthus sils. The sequence goes on along the minus strand of JAOBRD020138897.1, from coordinate 32,141 downwards.
ACAATTAACGATTTTCATCGACTGTTATTGATTTATTCGATTGATTTTCGATCATCGATTACGCCAGGTTATAACTACGCGCGACGTCATCTTTTACCATATGGCATATAAAAATGGGGTACATTGGTGCACTCATCACACAGCCCCCTCCCTACAGACTTGAGTAATTGTTTTTTGCTTGTTTAAATGCTGGGTTTGAGTCGAGTTGTGTTTACAGGGGAAGTAAGCTTTTCTCCTAATCCAAAAGCATGCTTGCACTTGATTTTCCAGCTCTAGACACTCCTTTTGAAAACTTAAGAGGGGGATGTAAGGGGTGCAAAAGAATCTACCCCCTTTAAACCCCTGCAGGCTAAAAAGGGGGAAAATGAGATAGTTTATTGTTCTTTGTTTTGGCCGAGTTTGTGAACCACCACACTGACAGGTATGTTTTGAAAGTAATTTGTTTTTTATTTTTAAAAGAAACTCATCTTTATATGTGTCTGGCTGTTATTGTTTTGAAATATTATTATTAACTTATAAGTGAATGAACCACCTTTTCACTATTTTTTAGTGTTGAAATGAGGTCATAAAAGTTTTACATGTGCTGCTCCTCCCCTCCCCCCTCCCCCCATCATCAACCAAGGAGGTTAATAACCCTGAAGCTTGAAATTTACTCAAAAAATAACTGATATCAAAAATTATATGCTACCCAAAAATACAAGACTAAAAGTGAAATGAAATGAATTGACAAAACATGAGATTAAGTAAACAATATTACGTTTAATTTAATGTAGTCATTAGTATTGTCTTCTTAATATTAGCAGTTTTTCTGGAAATCAAGTTTGAATCAGGCCTTATATAGTCAGACAATTTTCTTTTTAGTCAGTAACTGTTAAAACTTTATCTCACTGTTAAATAAATACTTACAGGAAACCATGAACTTTGGATAAGATCTTCAAAGAACAGTTCAGATGTGCAAGAAAACTCAATTCAGAAGTTCAACAGAATACTAGAACTGTGTGACAATATTGGAGTTCATACCAAACCGATCAGAGTACAATGCCACAATAAAACTAATGTTTGGCTTGTGCCACTTTTCTCATGGTACAGCCAACCAGAAGAAGACAAGACCGATTCTTTGTTCATTGAGGGCAGAAATGAAAATCGGGAGAAAACACAGTCATTATGGATGGACAACCATCTCTGCAAATGGCCAGACATAGAAACTTCTATCTCAAAATATTTTGAAAATCTTAATAAAGAGCAGCTATCAAGACAATATGATTCACCCGTCATCTCATTTAGTCATTTTCTTCCCCGACAAGAACTAGTGATTCCAACTGAAGATGAAATAAGAATGGTTGATAAAGAAAAACAAGCAATGGGTCTGGTAGAACTTAACAATCCTCGGCTTCAAGGTGCTATGGCAGGCTTTAACTTCTCCCGCTATGCCGGATGCCACTCCCTGGAAAGACAACTAAGAAAGCTTGGCTCTAAAGTGCACATTCATGGACACCAACACCGTAATAGGGATCGAATCATTGATGGTGTGCATTATATTTCATTTTGTCTCGGCTATCCCAGAGAAAGGTCCCAAGGCTTAATGTGGGAACTTTCTAAAATCAATGGTCCTAAACAAGTATGGCCATAAAATATGTTATGATTTTGTATCAAAATTAATGTCAATTCAAAATAGAATTCTTCATTATGATAAATTTATTCAAAATGAGGCATTAAAACACAATTAGGCCAAGTGGAGAGCAGGTTTGCCTAGTGGTAGACTATGATGCGTCATAGGAACACTAAAGACTCTATAACCTGAATTGGGTTAGTATCCTGTCCTAGGGTATTCTAGACACTGGCCTGAAAGATTATTATTATATATATAATTTATATACAAATTCTTCAAAGCATCCAAACTTTCTGATAAAATTAATATAAATTTATCTCAAATCAAAGACTACAATGTTTTATATAAACTTCACCAACAGTTTACTTGTCTTTTTATAAAACCTTCACCCTGAGGAAGGTCTTTTAAAAAAACCCAAAATATAGGTGAAGTTTTTACAAAACATTGTAGACTTTGATTTGAGATAAATTTATAATTATATAATTAAATTTAGTATTTACCAAAGCAACCAATATCCATTTTCACGCACTCTGATTGGTTCCCGTATTTAGCAATATCCACGACAATTAGTTGATTTTGGGCGGTAGTCAAAATGGTCTTGCATTACCCATTAGTTACATACAAGGAAACAATTGCTTTAAACAAAGAACAATTCCAGAAAACACAAAAAGGACAACAAGATTTGTCTTTCTGGTATTAATGGTTAGGACAAAAATTTTTCTTAATTTCAAAATCTGCTTAAAATCCACGACATTTATGTTCTTCAAAAAACCCTTAAGAATGTAAATGAAACTCAAATGTACACAAAGCGCACATGCTAGAAAAACAAAAAAACTTAAATTTTTTCCTTTCTTTGAAAAATTAAGTGCATTCTATTCCCCTCAGGGTCAGTGTCTAGCTCTAGCTCTAGATATATATGGTCCTCGATGCTTTGCGTCTCAGTATATATCCACCACTATTCACCTCCCCTTCTGGGGATAGTTGTTAAATACATATCAAGACCTTAAGTTCTATATCTCCCTGGCATCACTTCAAAAAAGAATAAACTAGCTCTGTCAACAAGACATTCATTTGGCAAGGCTTTTTATTTACCACTCTGACTCGCAGCCATGACGGTGTAAGGTGGTCAACACATGATTTTTTTGGACTTAAAACTGTTATCTATTATTTAATATCATTAAATTTTGCTATCAGTCAATACCATACTTGCTATCAATCAATATCAATTGCCACCAACACCCTTAAGATACCCCATATGAGAGAGTGATCAGTTCTGATGTTCTCCTAACAAACAAATCCCAAAACCAATTCTGTTGACAAGAAATGTTTTTTGTTGTTAATATTTGAATCATGCATCTTCATTATAAAAGTTTGCATAGCCAAACATAGAGCAAAACTACATTACAAAACAAATAAAACCAAAAAAAGGTGACCAATTTTAGGTTTACACAGGAAAATGATGCTAATGATGTGACTTCAATATACAGCTTTCTTGCATAAGACCCTGTTAATATGATATCTCTTTTAATGCTAACTATTTTGCCACAGAACCACAGTGGTAGGTTCTTCTGTACTCTCAGCTGCCAAATAAATGCCATGCATGCAGTGCTTTATAATGTTGCTATTTTTTCTCCACCTCCCCAGAGCTTATAAGGATCCCCCGTTCACTAATTTCCCAGTTCTATAGCAATCATCAAGTGGCCAAAGTTTTAAAATACAATTAAAAGTTACTTTTTTGGTGTTATTTTTTCTTTGTTTCACTTTGGATTACAACATGGACAACAATAATCTAAAGTTTAGTATTTTTTTAATAATAATGAAATATCTGATCCTCCTGTTTATGTTAACCCCCTTCCCTCTTAATTGTATTTTTCTTACCCCCATTTATATGCACTCTCCATTTATAAACTTTTCAGAATTTTTACTCGGTGACCCCTCCCCCTGTTTATTTGGCAGCTGAGAGAATACGTCTTGATGACAAACATTTATTATTTTGCTAAATTATGCTGTCACATAACAAGTACATTCTTGAATAAACAACCGTATACATCCTAATGAGCCGTTTTAAATTATTTCACAATTTTTTTCATTAACTGGATCAACCAGCTGAAAGGAGGTTTCCCTGTCTAGTGCTTAGCTTCTCGATCACGAGGATAATATTCCGCTAAGATGTTCTGTGGGATACGCTTGAGTAGCTCTTTGGGGAAGATTCGCAGCAGTTTCCAGCCAATGTCCAGGGATTCGAAAACTGTCCGGTTCTCATAGGTACCTAAACAGATCGATGAAAAGTTCGAGTCATGTGTTGCTATAAGTAAGCCAGGGACGTCATTAACTTTTACTCAGGAAGACATGTTTATTGAATACAATTATGCATATATTGAAGATTTTAACAATTTATGCATCAGGTCTCTCAGTGCACCCCTCCCAAACACAAACAAAACATTGGACAGGTGCAATTTGTATCATTACTATTATCTTTAACATTTACTATAACTAGTAACTATTATCACTGTTGCTAATTATTTAAATTATGCTGCTGAACTATTCATGTTACTATCACATTTACTAAAAACTATGACTTACTATAACTGCTGTAACTATTACTGTTACAAAACTAATACTATCATTGTCAGTCTGAGACTGTTTCTATACAATTGAGGGGCCTAGTGCAAAAATGACAAGGCTTTGTATGAAACACTAAATTTTCCCAATGGTTATCAAGAGATAACAGGGATATTGTAAGGAAAAATGAGAACTTCATCAAAAGTCACTTAGTTATACGTTGTTTTTGCACTAGACCCTTCATTATTGATATATTTCAATAACAGTTGGACTATGTCATAATGAGGTGGTGTTTTCTATGAGTCAACAAGGTGTGAAACGATGAGTTGACTATTAGATTATAAAAAAAACAATAGTCAAATTGTTTTAGCAGAAACCAATAAGTATACTACCTATGAATTTAAACCAATAAAATAAGTTTTAAAGAATTCGCCATTGTTTTTTGCTTTAAAAATATGGCAGTTTCACTACTCGCTGTCTGTTGCTCAAAATAAAAATATGGACAGTGAGTAGGTTAGCCAATCAGATTACAGCATTATTTTGTGATAGTATGCTAGTAATGGTTTCTACTAATGACTGTTACAACAACTTCTATTAGTGGTACTTAAGATGTTGTGTGTAGGTTTTCTTTAGAAAAGGTTTCAATGGAGCCTTGATATTTAAACACAATCAAAAGATACATCTCTACTTGTTTGACCAAATGGTGCAAATGCTAAACAAATTTTAATATGTTATAATTTTTATTTTGTTTGTTCATATGCAGTGTATTGTGTTTTAAAAGAGCTTAACAATGTGTATGAACAAACAAAATAAATATACACTTACCCTGAGAAATGAAGCTCTTTTCAAACTTTGTTAAGAACTCTAAGTACAACAGATCTTCTGATGTTAGTGCTTCCTCACCAACAACTGCTTTCATTGCCTGTACATCCTTACCGATGGCATAATTAGCATACTGCAAAGAGTATAGTATAATAAAGTTAATCTTTCTAACCTCTTATTTCATTGATACTGCAAGAACCTGAATTTGAATAAAAGGAAAGTTTTACAGTAAAGCTGAATTACCTAAGTTTCTATGTGTGTATATCATAATTATGACAGAGCTTGGACCTTTTAAAATTGTTAATTTGGTGAAATCCAAAAAATAATCTTCTTAATAACTTATTATATTTATGACAATAAAAAGAAAACACTTACTTTAATAGTGCCTGGTCATTATAATAATCTTATTGTACAGTCTTACTCCCATTCCCATGCACTAAAATAGCTTTCATAAAAAGTAATCTAGCCTCTCAAAATTAATACAACAAAAATATGAATCATTGTTAATCTATGCAGTTCATTACATGCATTAAATTGTCTCCTCGCTCTTATTGTAAACAAACCCAATTTGACTGGCAATGATGTAAAAGTTACTTCACTTACAAGCTGATTGGACACATCAGCATGGTCTTTTCTTGTCATTCCTTCTCCAATAGCAGACTTCATCAACCTTGATAAGGACGGAAGCACGTTGATTGGAGGATAGACCTGTTCCATGATATAATCACAAAACATGGTTATAACACCTAAAGTTTTTCAGTTGGAGAACTTATTAACTGTAGTTATAACCCATTTTTCTTGTCAGGTAACATTGATAGACCTGTGAATTACCCACCTGTCTATTGTGCAGCTGCCGGTCGACGTAAATCTGACCTTCTGTAATGTAACCAGTCAAATCAGGAATGGGATGGGTGATATCTATAACCAAACAAAAACTTTAGAATACCTTTCTAAAGATGAGATTGTAACACTGATTGAGAAAAACTAAATATAAATTATAATACTGCTCCTTCACTTTTGAGAAATTTTCAATATAACCGAAATTTATATAACAGACTTACTATTGACTCACAGAATACTTTTACTGCAAGTACATAAAGTATCATAAGTCTGGGAACAAAAACTAAAACAAAAAACCTGACCTTGAGCTTGAGGCCAAGGAACACTAAACAATTACTTATTAATTAGTTATAAAGTTAAAACTGTTAAGTTGATTACCTTCAAACTACTTTTTACGGATAATACACTATTGTGCATGCTGTAAGGTAAACAGCATTAAAAAGACAATTCATAAATAAGTAAGAATTATAGTCTCTTGAAGATTGCTCCTTTGTTGAGCCCAACTTTGACTGCAAAACTAACACATCATCCATGGCCAAGATATGTAAATCATAACAAAAAATTACCATCATTAGGCATGGTTAAGATTGGAATCTGCGTAATGGAGCCATTCCTGCCTTCAACTCGCCCAGCTCGCTAAACGAACATGAAAGGTCACACTGTGAGATTGTACTAAGAGCATACAATGTACAATTTCAGTATTAAACAACATTCTGTTCTTTGAGCTTTCTTCAATAAAGAAAGAACAAGTTTGCATACCCCCATTTCTCTTCCATCACCTTTTTAGTTCACTTTACCAGTTGCTGGCAGCTTCTGTCCTATCTCACTAGCACACTAGGTAATAACTGTTTTTGAAAACTAGTTTTGAGTACCTATGATACAGTCTTTGTTTACATCGGATACACTGGTTAATTGAATCTAAGTCGAAAGGTGGAAAATGCAGTTTGGAAGAGATAGTTTTAAAGTTTTCATGGGAACATTTGTCACCATCTTTCTCCTAAATAGTTATGCTTCCTCAAATCTTGTGTACCTCAATCTAAATTACCCCGAAGTCAACCTTAGTACCTTAAATATCATCAGGACCCCCTCTCTGCATTTACTATACAATTACTGTAAGATCTTCCAGGTAGACCCAACTCTTCTACTTGCAATCTCTTTCAATGGTGGAGAAATATTGTTTTACATGCAAACATAATGTAAAAATACTAGCCTGCAAAGCATGCGTTTGTTTTGTTTTTCATTCGATCTATAACCCAACAAGCGAAACAAGTGCGAGTGAGGGAATGCCTGCCCAAATGCTATTGAAAATGCAGTTAACGTTGCCTGCAACCCTTTGTAACTGACACCATTTGACATCAATAATTAAAGCATAATAGACACGCACTTGCAGAACATAAATTTTGACAGGTGACATTTGTCATGTTAAACATGTACACAGTTGCACATGGAATTTAAAATTATCATTCTTGGTTAGTGACTGAAGAATGTATGCAACAAATTTATAACTACAGTATGATTTTGAACAATCAAATATTAAGGCAAGGGGTTTAACTTTAAATATATCTTTGAACAAATCTTGCAATGGTTTTAACGATACACAGGAGACTTTTGAGTGCTGTTTTTCATTGTGACCATAAAGATACTCAATCCACGCTTTTAGAAGAACATTATATATATTCTGAAAGGTAAAAGAACAAAATTTTGGTCTCTGCAATCAATTTTTCAAGTTTTTTATTTGAAAACAAGTAAGAACCGTTTTTCTCAAAACCTACACATTTTTCCCAGAGTGTTTATTCTCCCACGCTTTCAAAATCTAGCTAATTTTATGAAATAAGCCCTTCTAACTCAAACAGTTTAAAGAAAAACTGAGACACGGTTTTGGGCTTGGGGTATTTTCCTAACAGTGGTTCAAATTTCAGTTGAATTGATAAAATACTAAGGGAGAATAAGCTTCTTGAAATCATGAATTTTTGCTGAAAATCGAACTCGAGAAAAAAGGAGCTTTCTATCCAGCAAAACTGTCTACTCTGTTTGCATAGAGGCGTTTGTGGTTCACATCTTCATCACCTTGTGGCCAATAGTTTTTGGAAAGTAACTGGAGCTGAATATATGTCAAACTGTCTAAAAATACTTTTATAGTTTTAACATTACAATATTGCATAAATTACTTTGCCCACATGAGGAAAAGTAAAGTGTTAGTCTTTCTGTTTCTGTGTGCAACTTTGAAACGTGCAAAAATCTAAATCTAACTGCAAAAGCAAAAACAATACAAACACTTGATGAACAATGTCGTCACTCCGTACATACAGCAACAACTTGGGTTTCAAACGGGAGTGTGCCTTAATTATAAATTTTCATCTTGTATGCACTTTATATTTATTCATTGTATAAACTTCTACCCAACAATTTTTTTTTTTGAAAACAAATAATCATAGATAAGACGGAAACATGTTTGCAGTGGGGCTCGCAATGAGCACAAGTTTACGGGTAAAAAGAAGCCAAACACTGTGGCAAAATTGTTATGTGGCCTATTGTGGCTGGAACTATGCTCTACTACAGACACTGTCAATGCTTTCACACCTCATCTCAATTGGCCAAAATACGTTTTTGGCTATAACTCAAAAACTAAGTTACAATTTAACATGAAGTTTTCGAATATGGATAGATATTACCGAACAGTGTGTGTGTGTGTGCACCTCATTTGATATAATTTTAATACTCAATCACCAAATGAAATGAGAGATGTGTGAAACAATATACTTATACAAATAAACAAATCAGTTAAACAAAACAAAAATGTAAAGTTTACAATATCTCAAGCCCATCCAAGTTTCCACCATGTGCAACTCATTAACAACAATTTTTGATGTCTTTCTTTTCCAATAAACTGAGCACAGCATTTTAATATCATTTCATGACTAACTTTTGCTTCATGTTCCCTCAACACTTCATTGAGTTCGCTCACTATTTTTTATTGTATTGCTACATCATGAGTGATGACAAGTGTGACAGCTTAAATGATTTTCAGCCACTGGGAATTTTCCTTACGTAGCCATGCCTCTCACTGAGAATAATAGAAGGCGTGCGGTGAATCGTACACCTCACAGCAAGTTAGGCGTGCGATGGTGTGCAATCTTTAAATAACCATCTAGCCTTTGAACAGAACTGAAGTAACGTTTTTACTTTCGTTTTATACTTTTTTGACACATAAAAGAAAAATGTGTGAATATCAAAGTTTAATTTTGAAGGGAACTTTATTTTAATCAAAACAAGAAAGTTTTTGTCAGAATTCGAGTTTTTTTACTTTGAATTTTTTTAAGCTGACATCAGCGTGTGAAAATCAAGCATGACTATACGCTGGCACTTACAAATACAGTTGGCAATACAAACTGCAAAACAGAATTAACTTGAAAGACTTAAAAATAATGACTTTATTTTGTAAAATACAAGTTGTAAAATAATGTGCTTGTATTTATACCGACTATACAAACACGATTTTTAAACACCAACGTAATCTCCTGAAAAAAAAAAATCTTTAAAACGGAAAATGATCTCTTCCGTGTGTAGAACAACCCATTCAGGTGCATTACAAAACTAATTAGTTTTGCTGAAATAGTCTAGACAGTCTGTCTCCTTTGTGGTCAAAAGCTGACAAAATGTTACAAGCGCAAAATGTAGGGCAATTTGGGCAGGCAGTACCTCACGCACTCCTCCCATGCCTTACGTGTTCAACCACGATTACAGCTGGATTGTTTTAAAACAAAATGTACTGCCAGCTTTGCAGGCTATAAAAACACTTAACAACAACAGTTGGGGAAAAAAACAGCTGAAATGCATACCTCATAAATGGTAGCCAAGTCAGTGTACATGTAACCAGGGAAACCGCGACGACCAGGCACTTCTTCACGGGCAGCTGATACCTGCATGAACAATGATGTCGCATCAAACCTTTTAGCTCAAATCTATTTTTTCAATCAAAGTCTTATTTATCAATAAGTAAATAAAAGTAAGATTTATTTTAAAGTATTTAACTTTATCTTAGTCTCAGCTGGAGATCAAAACAGGTTTGTGCTCCAATCAATAAGATCTATAGGGGGCTTCAGTTTACTGTCTAATAATCAAGATTTATCTGAGAAGATGCTAAAGTCTCACTGTTTGCAAATGTTAGAGTAAAGGCAGCACCTTCTCCTAATAAATTATGTATCTAAAGATCCTTGAAGTAGTTTCTGTCATGGGGAAATCAAACCTTGGCACCTGTACATAGCAAACTGTCCACCAGTGGTATTCCTCTAAAGCAGAAAGATATCATTCTATCAACTTCAGTGCAGGGTTTCATTGCAAAATAATTTTGTTATAATTATATCGTTCACTGTTCATGCATCATGGCTAATTAAAAACACATACCTCTCGCAAAGCCTCAGCATAGGAGCTCATATCCGTGAGGATGACAAGAACATGCTTTTCACACTGATAGGCCAAAAACTCTGCAGTGGTGAGGGCAAGTCGTGGGGTGATAATCCTTTCAATACTGTAACATAAAATGTATAACGCAAATATTTTTACTAAGCTCTGAAAACTGAACAGGATGTACACACAAACATAATTATCAACTACAATAAACAACACTACAATCTTGACATAATATATTATTTTTTAATTTATTACGGGATTGCTGTACATTAAAAAAAACGTAAAATAACCCTAATAGACAATGATGAATATCATGCATTACTGGACACTTTAACCTGTTTTGGTGTCAAATGAAAAAGTTGTTTTGAAGAGGTTTTTTCATCTAGAATGAGAGCTACAAAAAGAGATCGAGTCATTTTCTCCGAAAACAACAGACAATGAATTGCCAAAATTTCGCTTGTTTCCAGAGCTTTTCAATACCTATAATACTGGGCAATAAAAAACAATAAATCATATAATATTAAGTTCTGGACTTCATATTTATAATGCAAAAACTCAGTAAGTCTTGGAATTCAAAACTCCTGACCTATAATTTAATAATTTATATAATCAAGCTATCATCTGGTGAAGGATTCCTGAGTTGAGTTGAGCATGATAATAATAATAATAACTTAATAACTCAACTGTAACAACTTATCATGGAAATGTCACTCACGTTGGATCATTAGCCAAGTTCAAGAACAAACACACATTTTCCATGGATCCATTTTCTTCAAAATCCTGTTTAAAGAACCTTGCAGTCTCCATGTTCACCTACGGGTTGTAACAATTAAATATGTCAAGTGTAGGAGAGCTGTAAAAGTGATTATCAACTTTTAACACGAACAGTGCTCTTATGGTAAACAGCAGTCTGAAATACTATAACTCATTGGAACACTTCTTCCTGGGTGACAGTATGTATGTATTTCAGTGGGGTCAATTTCTAATACACTTACCTTCAGGAAGGCTAATAGTATTTGAAAATACTAAAATATAATTAACAGTAATGCACTTGTTGTGAACTCAAACTGACCAATAGAGGGGCATGCTACTTACACCCATAGCAGCGAATACAATGGCAAAGTTGTCTTCATGATCGTCCATTGTTCCCTTGCTGAACTTCACAAGACCTGCTTGTCGACAAATCTGGGCAGCAATCTGTACAAAAGAAAGTTCCCAGGAAAGTTTTAGAAAAAAAAGCAACAGTTAAGACCCAACTCCCTCCCATCATCCCAACCGCTTCTCATCAGCCAGACCCCATCCAATAAGCAAACCCCCTCCCATCATCCTCACCCATTCCAATAAGCCAGACCCCCTCCAATTAGCAAACCCCCCTACCAACAGTCAGATCCTGTCCAATTGGCAAAGCCCCCTCCCATCAGCCCAAAGCCCCACTCATTGGCCTAACCCTTTGATTGGGTAATCAGTGAACCGCTGGGAGCAAACACAATATAATTATTATTCAGCAAACATTTTATCTGCATGCATAACATAAATATTATTGGGCAAATAAATTTCTGGCTAAGCTCTTGAATCCCCCTAATCACTTTAAATATCATCAACTGAGTTTGGGTACAGGGCATTATTCTCTAAACTGCACTGCAACACTCTTCCATGACTGTAAAATTACTATAGTTTTTTTCTCAAAATAAAACCAAAACTTTGGAATACCCTGAACAGCTGCGACAAACATTGACAACTTCTTTTGTGTCACTTTAAATATGATTTTTATTGTGTATAAGACCTTACTTATCAAAAACTAGGCTTACTGTACCTCTAGAGGAAAATAACAATCGACGAAAGATTTGCACTCTAGGTTATAAATGGAAGAAAGAGTCAGGCCAGCTACACTGCAGCCTGAGCACAACTTAGATGTACAACATGAACAAGAATACAAAGTTAGACTTAGTTAATTTCTTACATAAAAATCTTAATGAAAATAATAAATTTAATAACAATCATTATAAGTATAAGCGACTCACATCATTATGTGGCAGACCAGCAGCTGAGAAAATAGGAATCTTCTGTCCTCGAGCAATACTTGAGTCATATGATGAAGAAATTACAGCAAAGTAACCTTTATTACACCATTATAATTACAATATTTTTATTGTTCATTCTACTGTCTGATTATTCCTGGCAGCTGATAATTATATCTAACGTCTGTAATTATAATCAACTGTAATAATTTTTCTTCTCTATTATGGTATCAAATAAAGCTTTTGTTGTTTGTTTAATTTGTTGTTAAGGTACAAGTATTTGTTTTGTGTTTGTTAAAAATGTTAATAGTATTTTAATACTAAGAAGAACCAATCAAATGTTTTAAGGTCTAATGAAAGACTTGCCAATACTGCTGTTTCATGCAAAATAATTAATACTGGAAAGCTGATAAACTGAGCACAAAACATTTCACCACTTTGCTTTGAACAATGAATGCTGTGTGCATCAGGTTTTTAATAATTTTCATGAAAATCATCCAAGATTACTGTAAAAAAGTTTTAAGTTTGATTTACAAGTTTTTCTTGTATTTACAACCCCTCCACAGATCAATTCCTCTTTTTTCAAGAAGTAACATACTTTCATAGCAGTTTTTTTACCTGTTCATTGTATCAATTGCAGAAATACCAGTCTGAATCATTTCTTCTGGATAAATTCTTGACCATGGGTTAATTGGCTGGCCTAAATTAAAATAAATACTTCTGTAACATGGGCTGTTTTATTTTTCATGGGCATTAAAAATAAAATTGATAAAAGTTATTCAAACAGCAAGAGCACATGTATACTAGACTGAAAAGCTAAAGGGCTTCTTACCAATTTGCCAATTACATGGGCACAAGTTTGTTTGTGAGTTATACTGTCCCACTTCCCCAAAGGTTGATCAAATGCCTTTTTCCATATTTTTTTTTAGCGAAAAAGGTTGCCCAAACAATCAGATTTTTTAAATCAATTAACTGATAGGTTATAAAATTTTATAATAAAGATTTTGCATATTTTTACATATGTATGCCACAGTGTCCCTAATTCTTATGTGGATCATTACTTATTTGTAACAAGTACCTTGAATATCTAAGAAATCTTCGGCAAGCACAGGTGGACCTCTGTCTATTGCTTTTCCTGAGCCATTAAACACTCTACCTGTAAATTAAATGCCAGTAATGGATATTTCAACTGGATGTATAAGAAAAACACTATAAAATCTAATAGACAAAAAAAAACAACTAATAGACCATAGTTAATATAATATTATATGGACTGGTTAGGAAACTATTGTTGTATGTCTTTGTTTGCCACTTTCTTTTGTTTACTTGCCTTGACCCTTCACAAAATGTGCAGAAAACACATAAGTTTTTGAAATGTAAATCAACAAACAACCAGACAAAATATTCTCTTTAAAACCTGAAACAAAGAATTTCTCAGGGTCACGGTTCATTTAACATAAAACAAAGAATCTACAAAGTTGTACATTCTTTATGTTTCCCTTTTGAGGTTTGCTGGCTTTCCTAACCAGTCCGTTTATATTAACTATGAACAGACGAAAAAAATGAATTGTTCTTCAACAAAATTACTTTGGCCAAATACAAAAAGTAGTAACGTTTACCTAACATATCTTCAGAAACTGGAGTCCTGAGGATGTCCCCTGTAAACTCACAAGTTGTGTGTTTGGCATCAATACCGGATGTGCCCTCAAATACCTAGGAGGAGAACACTTAAATTCTTATATATAGAAATTGATTTTCTTTGGCCTAGAATCCAAAAATAAAGATCAACAACATAAAATTGTAAAAATAAAGTTAAAAATTGATGCTAGCATTGTCAGTAGGTCTATAAACAACTTCCAGTTCTTTTATCTTTTTTTGTATTCCTTGCATATTTTGTTACTTTATACTATAAGGAGAAGTTAGATACTAAAAAAACTGGCTTGCACACAAAATGGAAGCAAACTTAACCCTAGAAAGCATGAGGGAGGGGGGTCATTTTGATTTTTTTGGGATAAAAAACAAGCTATTTTACCGATTGCCAAAAGGTTTGGAGCATTTGTTCTTTGATTAATGACACATCTTTTGAATTTAATCTGATGACAACAGAAATGACAAAACTCGTCATTTGCTCTCAAAATTGGTATTCTGCCTAAAAAAAATGACTGAAACTTAACCCTTTCCCTACTACACCACCCAATAACACCCTGAAAATTTAATGTATCGTTTTCCTATGCTGCCCTGTACCACCCGGTAGAAAAAATGCTTCCAACCTATCCCTGGTTAGGTATTTTTTGTCCCTTTTGCTGCACAACAGACTATTGAATATTGACTAATCAAATTGCAGTTAAGTGGGTATAGATCATGAACTTCACAAGTCAACCATGTGCGCTTAAAATTTTGCATTTTGAGAAAAAATTACAGAGAAAGATATTTTTGGTGATTCAGAAGATGATGATAATTTCTCAGATTTAGAGTTTTTCATGAATGACACAAAAAGCAGTCGTAGTGAAAGTTGCAGCGAGTGTGGGAGCAGTGAAGATGGAAGTGATGATGAAGTAGGTGAAAACTATCAGCAGAGTACTTGGACTCAACAACTAAGAGCCATAAATGTCAACAAGTTTATTACACAGACGGGCAAACTGTTTGATCTTCCAAATAACTCCAAGATGAATGATGTTTTTAATGTTTTTGTTTTTTTGATTTTAAGATGAGTTATCTGATCATGTGCAACTACCTTGCTAAGCTAAATGTCATTATTCTTAACTGTTTGCAACATTTTAGTGTTGACAGTGTTGTAGTTTTGACATTTTTTGCTGTTGTTGCCATGGAAACCAATTAGAGATCATGTGGCTTAAATAACTTGGAAGATAATTGAACACTTATATATATTAACTACAAGTACAAGGTTTTTACATCTATTTTACATTGACTGGATGAATATCCTTGAAGAACACCAAATTTCGCACTTGGAAGTGTTGTTTCTGTGCTACAGTTGCCATGGAAACCAATTATTAACAATGTGGTTACACTTAATTAGAAGTTCATGTGACACTTATTATGCATACCAAGTTTCATGGCAATTGGTTGCATACTTTTGAAGTTAGACAAGGGGGTCTGATTGACCCCCCCTCCCTTCATGCCTTTGTGTAACTTTTTTTTACTTCATGCGTTCCAGGGTTAACAATAGTTATGGGGTATATGGGGTACAAAATCAATAAACTAATCGCATTAAAAATAAACAGAAGTGCACTTGTAAAAGAAAATATAAAGGACAAAAAATCCCTCAATAGAACTTTTACTGTCAAACAAAATAATCATATTAAATTGTACTTATGAGAGTATAGGGTGACATCAAGAATCAAGAATTTCTGCTAAGGGGAGGTTATGTACTTGGGAACTAGAACTGTACACAACACAGAAAATGTGTTAGTCAAGTTTCTAGTGTTAATTTTTTTTAAACTTTGCCATGGTTCACAAGAAAAAAATCCTTCATAGCAGGGGCACCACAACAGTTTTGGCCAACTACTGTGGGCCCAGAAGTATTAGTTAAAATCTTGCCAATCTTAAGGTATCCAGCTATTTCGTAAACAAAGTCACTGGTGGAATGTAGAAGGGGGATGGGGAAGGGAGGGTTGGAGGAGAAGGTATTTGAACCAGTTATTTACTACACAATACCTGAACGACGGCCTTTGAACCACTGACTTCTAAAACCTGACCACTTCTCTGGGAACCATCTTGTAATGTCAGAGTAACAATCTCGGCATACTTTGGAAACTTTAGTAAGAGAGAGATAATTCTATTTGTGTTTGGTATTTGAAACTGAAGAGTCAAAGTTATTCTGGTATAACAGAATATTCTTTTTTCATTGAGGCTACTGGATATTGTGATACCTATAGTTAAACTAATGGACTGAGTTAAGCAGATAAGTCCTAAGTACAGACTTCCCTTAGTGTGGACACTAATCCATCACAGGTTGTTGGCCATTAGAAGCTGATCCTCATTAATTTATACAGTGAGTCGACTGAATCAAGTGGTTTAAGGCATCCTGCACAAGAACACAACACAGTGGTCTGGTCTGAGCTCAAACTTGCAACCCTTGGATTACACATCAGATACACTAACTAATCAGCCGCTGAGCAACTGTCCATTTGCTAAGTAAAATATCTTGACTGTTTTTAGAGTCTAAATGATACATCAACAGCTTTCTCAGAGAATTGTAGTTTCAAATCAACCTTCACAGTTATAAGGATAGGAATTCTCATCACCAAAAGCTGTGAGTTTGATCTTTAAATTGTAATGCAATTATGCTATATGCCAACCCACTATATAGTGTAAAATATGGCAGATATAAATGTAGAAATATAGGTCATGATCATGTCAACTCAGCACTGGTGGAATTTAAGAAGGAACTTCATTTTCAAAATGGGCAACTTTCAAAATTAATATTATTCTCAATCAGGGCAGGTTCATCGGAAGCAGTGGAGTGGGGGGGAGGGGGGGGGGCTGCAATAATTTTTTGATCATTTGCAGTTTCCATGCTAGAATAATTTTGAACTTAACACTGATATATGCTTGTGGCCCCCACTTCCCAAATACCAATCTTGTTCCAACAGGCCTGAGAGATGCAAGACAAAGGCATTTTCAAAAGGAGTGTTTAGAAAGTTTGGTATCTGGCTTACATTTTTTACAAAACAAAGTTGTAGATTGAGTAGCTTTGAATGAATAATTGATTAAATTATAAATAAACAAGCAGAAATTTTCCATTTCAAGAAGAACTTGAGATATTAAAGAAGTACAAAATTTTCATTTTATTAATAACAGTATATCTGGCTCTTTTCGTCTACTCCGGCATGATCATTTTGCTCAATGGACTAAAAATCAAGTTTGATCTATGATCACAAAACTACTAGTACTAAAATACAATGACCTTTATGCGAAGTTTTAGAAACGGCTATTTAAAAATATCTTTTAAACATAAAATCTAAATGCAGATATAACCATAAATAGCAAAAGTAGAAAACAAATATTTTCTTAAAAGATGAGAGAAACCAAACTTGGCTGAGAGAGTAAAGCAAAGCATAAATTAGTATCCCGAGGAAGTTACCAAGCGCGATAGATTATGTCATATGGAACGCTCACAGCAAGGCCGCCCGAGACAAAAGCTTTTAAAAAAATTAAAAAGGGAGCCTAAAAAACTTACCTTTACATCGTCTAAAATAACCAATGGTCCGTTAACACCAGACACCGTCTTATATGCTGGAATGAATCAGTGTTTATAAGTATAGGGTATAAAGCCTAAAGGAATGCAGAGAGTATGACATCGTAACAAACTTATTTCCAAAAATCTTATCAAAGAAAACAGATATCCGAATTGAAACCATGAATAGGGAAAGGCGCATACTTAATCTTGGTTGTGATATATAATCTCGTACAACTGCGGCGGCGTGTTCTTGAGCACCGATGAGGTTCGAAAGATCCATTAAATCTTCTTGCGGCGGCGCCATCTTGGATTCCCTTGTGATGTTCTGATCATGCGTAGTGACTTTGACCGGGATCATATGACTTGCTTGTGGTCTGGGCCACACAACCAATAAAGAAACAAAACTTTTGTTCCGAGAGAAAAATCGCGGGTCCATCAAATCATAGATTATGGCTCAATTTTGAATACGTTCAAAAAACGGGACAGAATATCTTAAGTCCCTCTATCACTAGTTGGCGCTACGATTAGCTGTTGCTTTAATATTACTGAAAGTCGAGTGTTTCAATTTATTTGATGGCTACATGTATGCCTTATATGGTCTAACTCACTATCCTAATTTTTTTTGCTTCAAGAAAGTACAACCAAGAAAAACAAACAAAAAGACATCTTACGAAAAAGCTGATCCCAGGATGAAAGTGATACTCAATTAATTCACTGAAGACACGACTTAAACACATGCTTTTTTTATAAGGACAAACTTTATAAGAATGTACCCTGGTTGCAATTGGGATTAACAAAATTACCAGGACCCACGGGTGCCTGACAGCTTTTTCAAACTAACAATTTTTCATAACAAATTTTTGTTTTGTAAAAACAATCAAGGGAAAATAAAAGTACAAAACTCATTTCTATTGCAGGAAAAATTTTTGTGTTGATACAAATAAGGTTAGGAATTATGGAGACTTAGCTGAAATCTTGTAAGTGGCTCAGCTTTCGGGCTCCACAAACAATAACTCAGGAAGAATTGTACTTCTATCTAATTGACGTATTTTTCTGGCTTGCTTTTTTACATGATATAAAAAGCGGGTCACTCCAGTTTCTGTAACGGTTTCTTCGCGATTTGCCGAGTGCGCATGTACAAGACCACCTTCTAAGATCGTTTCTTTTTTTGTTTTGTTTTTTTTGCCATTAAAACTGACATCAGTATTATTTGCAAAAAGAAAGCTGGTCATATCTATTTACAACTGTTTCTAGCACTCGGTAGGGTATCTTTGACATTGGTCGGATTTATTCGGAAAAACCGAAACTTACTGTATAAACAGATAAAGCGAATTTATACCGTAGACAGTTACTCTAATTTCGGTGGTTCTGAATGGCATCATAATCAAATTTAAATTTGAATACTAAATGATTTAGAAATCAAGAAAATAGTATGCCTTTTGTTTTTAATTATAAAGCTAAGTGCGCTATAAAGCTTATAGCTCTTTGGACAGAAAACTCGCAATTTTCAAAGTGTTTCGTAAATGTATTTTATTAATCTGCTCAATGTTTGGAGAGACAGTGCTAGTTGGGAATTAACTGAGACTAACTCTTGAAAAACACATGAAATTTGTTTGCCGTTTGTTTGTTATAAAGATCCGGGGCGATTGTTAAACTGTGAAAGGTAATATGGTAATTGGAACATATGTTTGAAAAGGTATATTTTGCATGGTTATAATCTTATACTGATCAATTTCATCAGTAGACAATGCATATGCTCCAGCTACATTGAGATTTCAAAAAAAAAATTTCAAAGGTTTAAATTCTATAGTCTTGAGTTCACTTTCAACTGATTTTATTATTTCTTTTAATGCAGTCAAATCTGTATTCTTGTCTTCACTTCCATGGAGCTCTGTGTTTCTGAAAAACTATATAGTCTTTCATAAAATTTCCCAAAATTATCGTAAAAAATTACATTTGAATTATATAAAGCGGGCCAAATTCTCAAAATTTGACCGAGGCAAAAGCTAAATTTCCCACAACTAAGGAGATAATTTTGTTTAATCATAATTCTCGTTTTGTTCAGTTGTTTGCACTATTTGACGGCCTGATTAAGTAACTCAAACAATTTGAAACTGTTTCTAGCTAATCTTCATCCATTGGAAAACATATTAGTACGGCACAAGGAGACTTTATTTTTCTAAAAGACGTATTAAGAAAAAGCGCGTGGCAGAGTTTTGTGTTTGAAAAAGTTACTATTCGAGAAAAACAATAATATCTCCCACAAGCACACTGTAATGTTTGTACAATAAAGAATGGAGGAAAAAAACACTGTTAAAAGAACCTCTCTTGAGACAGCTGCATTTTACTCACACACTGCCAGACACGTGTGTTTGTTGATTGTAATTTTTCTTATTTGAATAAAAGTAGGAACAACATTTAATAGTCGCATAAGGTGACAAACGATGGTAAATAATGTTTCAACGAAAGTATTCGAAAGAAATTTCTAGTCAGAAAAAATTAACAAATTGATGCTATATCTTAATCTACTCGCCCAAAATTACAATTTCAATTGTGCAACTTTTATTTTGCACTATGTTTTCTCGGATTTGTTAACAAACTGCAAAAGCTTTAGCCATATCGCCGGACATTTTTCAAAAGAACTGTTTAAAACGTTTTACCTAAAAAAACGACACCGTCAAACTGTTTGTCATTGCAATATTTAATTTCTTTCTAAAGTACCATACTTTTAAAGGAGCGAAACCAGTCCTCTAAATGATTCGCTTCTCTTCAATTCCTATCGCGTAAAGCGTTTCACCAATTTATCTGACACCGCGGAAAGCTCTACTTGCTTTGTGTCTTCGAATGTATAACGGAATACAATGCAATGGTCAGGCAGCATTGATCACTTTTTATCACCCAAAGTTAATTTCCTGCACTCGTACACAAAACAATACTAGCAGGAAATTTCAATTTGAAAGGTGTTCGCTGCACAGTACGTTGAATCGTGCGCTCAGAAATTAAAAATCGCGTTCCTAAAGAAAAAATGAAAAAAGAAGCTAAACAGTCTCAGAGCTGTTTTCAAATCCTTCTTTGAAAGTCTGGGACTTAATTGTTATTTTTTCATTGTTTAAACAAAGATATCCAACTGAGTTTTTGTCCAAACCGACTTTTACCGCGTAATTACAAATCGTTAATAGATAGCGGGAAAATGTTTTTTATTCAACAAACTTCCTAGTCTTTTTTTAGTCAAATTTCAATTTGAAGTCTTTCCTTTCGTTTGATGGAAACTAACACTTTTCATATATTACTGTATAAGTTATTAATCCTAAAGAATAGGTTTTGTAATAGACGGTCAAACATGTCAAATTAAATTATGGTTATGACTGGTTAAATTTTCTTAGGTCCTAATGCAATTAAACAAGGCCGTAGGTTCTTTTTTGCAGTTTAAGTGTCCAGAAAACGTTTGATTATTTTAATTTTTTTTTTTTGCTTTTCGCAACAAACAAGCAAATAGAGATATTTTCTACTTTTTGTGTGTTCTAAGCTGGTTTAACGCACGAAAAAAAGGTTTTGAATAAAAACTGAAGACAAAACAATTTGTTATCGTCGGTTCTTGTTGCAACTAAACTGCACGGATGTTCAGTTTTCCTATTTTGATACTCGCGCATATCAACTTAACTCGAAAGCAAAACACTTCTTAAATGGAACAAAAGCTTGCTTAGAGCTGCCTTCTTTAGCTTAATTAAGATGCTATTAAGTTCAAGGAAGGGGAATCGCGGATAAACTTGTAATCTCTTTTACGCTTTAATAGAAAATGACGGTTCGTTCAGAGTGTTTCACACATTTATATTGCGAATTAATTACAAATGTAATTTCTTCCCGCAGAAAGCGTTAGTTATATATCTGTCCTTGTTCAAAATAACCAGATTTGTGGTATCAATCTGCCACTCGAAAGTTTTTGGTCCTTTTGCAAACATAAAAATATCAAACATACTATCTTTTGAGCGTCTAGGTTCTCTTTAGAAGTAGCTATAAAGAAGCTAGATTACTTTTCCTCACACCTGACTCGGCAAACAAGTAAATATTGTACATCCGCACTTGTGATTAAATTATTATTAAAATTCTCAGATAAACAGACTAGTACTCATTATTCGTTGATTATTTCACAGTTACTGATGTGCCAATATCCTGTGCATACTTGTTATTAGAGACAGCCTTATAAAACGCCTGTTCACTCGGCTTTTGAATAGAACTTTTACAACTCAGTTGATGAGAAGTTTGCTTTTAAGTTGTCGCGTTTTAGACCAGGGCTGTTAACTTGAACCAAAAGTTTCAAGAACTTTTAGTTTGTTTAATAAGATTTTTTAAAACTTTTCAGTGTCGTTCGAAATGGCCGGGACGTACCTTTATTTTCGCTGTCCTTGCCCCATGAACGAAGGCGCCGCGGGGAATAACTGCACGAACAGTGTTTGTCGATATGGAGAGATTACCCCATCGGCCGGAGCAAGCTTCACCCATTCGCCGGCATTCCCTCATTTCAGCCCAGAAAGAAAACTGTTGTCGTGCCAAACAGCTTCACAGCCTTCGACGCTTAAAAGCTCCAATGCCACCTACAGCTACACAGAGAACACAGAAAGACTGCCAGCAATACCGCGTGAAGTCGAGTTCAAATGGATTCCGTACAAAAACGAAGAGTTGAGCAGCACAGAGAAACTAAAACAGACCGTGAAAGACGTTGCACAGAAAAGTAAGTGCACTCTTCTTTTGACTAAGAATGTAATTGCAAGTGTAAACGAGAGTTATTCGTAGCTTTGACAGGTTGTCTTGAGACATAAGACTGGCTTCAGTCGACTGCTATATAGCTACAAGGACTTTTCTGACCCAAAAGAACTTTTGATTGCTATATACTCCTTCGTGAAAAGTCAACTTCTCTTTTTTTTTCTTGTCTTATTTGTACACATTTTACCGGCTAAGTCGGATTTTTTCAAAGAATTTTATACAGCGCACCAACAAAACTAAAAACTGGAATTCGGTAGTAGAGCAAGTAAAGCTCTTTTGAATCTCTGTTCAGATTTCACACCCTTTTCGTTCTCATAAATGCATGTTTTTTGTAACTAATCTCAGTCACAATGAGGAAAATAATATGTATTTTGGCCTGCCTATTATTCTGATAAGAAAACAAGTTCCAAAAGCATATTATTTGGTATATCTTTTGTCAAAAGAAATATACTTTTCTTCTTTATTACTGTCAAATGAAAGGGTGTGGCCTTGTAACTTTGCCCCCCCCCCTCCTCTCTCTCCCAAACCTTCATAAGATTTGAGACTTACTGCATGAGCTGTCTTAACTTTTGTATAGTTATGGTGGTTCGGAAAAGCTTTAATAATCTCAAAAGCTGATTATAAGTTGTGTGCATGCACGTCTTATTATTGCAAGAAGTCAAAAAGTACAAAATCAGTAATGAGTAAGCTTTAGTACGCAATAAACAGACTATTTTTAATTTAGAATAAACAAAATTCCCTTTAGGAGCTGAGTCCAAGATAATCAATTCATCTGAAAGAAGCGCTAAAACAAGCAACCAAACGCGATCACGACGCGTTCGCACCGCATTCACCCCGTTCCAACTTTTATGCCTGGAAACTTCGTTTGAGAAGAACCACTACGTGGTGGGCTCTGAGAGAAAACAACTGGCTTCTTATTTGAAGCTCAGCGAGACACAGGTAATATAATGATGATGATGATGGTAATGATGATGATGATGATCGTAATGATGGTGAGAATGATGGTGATGATGATGACTACGGGTGATGCCAATAACACTGGTTGTATCGTAGTATCTTTATTATATTTAAATGTACTGTCTCTTCACCAAGGAAACATTGTTTTACTCAGGTTAAAGTTTGGTTCCAAAATCGAAGAACGAAATGGAAGCGACAGGCGCTAGAAAACCGACCGGACTTACACAAAGATCCTCTGACCCCTTGAACGCACTGCTGATCACCCAGTGCCAGCAGCAAGAACGCGGCGTTAGAACGAAATGGGAACTTCCTCCCTTGCCGAACTCGAAGGACCTATCTCCAGAAAGTATAGATGAAAGCTAAACAGGACAAATTAAAAGTCGAATTTTTATCTCATCTGTTTGTATTATACAACAAGAAAACCTGCTCACCAGCTTGGACTGTTTTAGTACTTCGTTCAGTAGTTAACAAATGTAAAGACAAAAAGCGTAAATAGTAGATGTCGGGCTCAAACGCCAGTTAGATAAATTACTCGCCCGAGTACTTACTCCATTACAAAACACAGAAGGGCAAGCTAAAAAGAACGAGCTATTTCCACAAAGCGGAACATGGATATCGATGGCTGAGAAGTTTCCAGTCTTAACCATAGACTTTAGAATAGTAGTTTAATTAAAGTAAAGAATAACTAAATAAAACAATCTATCTAAATAATAGCAAAGTTTATTTTTTTGTATTTTTGTTTATTCTTATGGCAGTAACAAGTAAGCAGAATAGGAATGAGACAGCAACTGCAAACAATGGGAGAGATAGCGGGTCACTGCTACAAGGATAAGGGTTTCCCTCGCGCTCTGATTGAGTTGCTAGAGCTCGGTATAACGGATCATAACCAGCAACGCCAGAGAAAATTTGATTGGTTGATTGTAGTGACATGAAAATTACCCAAAAGATTATTAGTATAAAAACTCTTCCAAAAAATGTACCACAGCAATAAAAATCATGAAATCCCAAAATACATTTTTTATATCTAAGCTCCTTGTCTCTCCGCACCTCTGTGGCGGGCAGGAACACCATTATTAATTGGGTGACATTTATTTGTGTGAGGGCATTAATTACAATTACATAAAGCCTCCGCTAACGGAGTCTGGTTAAAACTAAATTTCAAAACAGTTTATCTGCTGCACAATCGCTTTAATAAGCAAAATACGCTGTTGTTTAATAATTAATATATAATAAATAGGCTTTTGTTATCTTAAATATCTACTTGCAGCCGGTTATTGCGCGTCCGTTGCTATCTCGCGCGAGTTCTCTTATAAGCCAAACTGAGCCAAGCTCTTCTCTCCACTGTTTATAAAAACCAATTCGATACCGTTGACCAATCACAAATCAGCTTTAACAGGCGTTTTGCTGTTTCAGTTACCGAAACATTGATGTCACGTTTTGATTGGTCAGTTTAAGAATGGAACATTCTGATTGGTCAGATAGGCATGTTAAGCTCAGTTCATCAGACGTTCGTGGAAAAGGACAAAAAATATCGAGAAGGTGATTTGGAAGTCTGTAGCGTGTTACATTCTATTCTTCCACCATCTAAGTACCACTCCACTTTCTAACAAGACTTCTTTATTATTAATAAACCGAGCATTAAACCTCCATAAGGCCTCTCTCAGATTCGACGCTACTCTCATCTCCCCAGTTGGGCTTCATTAGATTCTAACCTAATAAACCCTATAAAACACAACAAATGTTGTAACAATAAAATCAGCTAAGTCTAAGTTCCATGTTCCGCTTTCGACAAATTTGGAGATTGGTTTTCGTACGCAGCAGTTAAACGTAAAAAGGTTAAATCCAAAACTCTTAATTGGCTTAAGTATAGCAAGGAGAAGTTAGACATTGATATAAAAGTTCTGGTTAAGGCTTCAAGGGTCAAACGGGCTCAGGACTCCTCCCCACTGCTGACATTACAGAGAAGCCGATGAAGCTCTATATAAGTCAAGCATTCCTTCCCGGTGGCTAATGGGTTCTGTTAGTATTTCTCACCAGGCTTCGCTCTTGCGCTATGGACGGGCGAGCTTGGGTCTGAAGCGCCCAGGAAGTCCGTGTCTACATAGCCCGCGCGTTCCGAGAATTCCTCTCCTGTTGATTTGTGTTCCGATTCACTACCCGCTTCACTCCCGCTACTGCTCACGCGCAGTGTTAGCTCTCTTATTTCAGCCTCGAAAGCTGCGGGGTCTGGGGACAAGCACCGTGAATCATCGTCCGGAGAGTCCAAAGGATAGGTACCTGCATTCATGCTTCCGTTAAGATTCACCTTCAGCTCTTCATCAGACTTACTATAATCACTATCCGAATCTGATTTTCCTGAACGTTTTTCGGGCGAAGAATAATTATCTAAACTGTCACGATGCCCATTTAAAGTTTCACAAACACTGTTAGATTCCCTCGAGCGGTCGTCTGAGTGTTCTTGAAGTCCATTAACTGCAGTGGTCTTAGAAGCATCGCTCGTGCCCGCACTACCATGAGTGCAGCCTTTGGGATGTTTTATTTCTTTATTAACGAGCCCCATCCCACTGGGGTATAAATTAGCTACCCGGTGTTCTGTAGATGCATCTACAAGTAGTTCTTCAGTACCGTTGTCCGCCACATTAAAACTGTCCTCCTGGCTGCTCGAGTTTCTCTCAAACTCCTCATCTGAATCACTGCCAGTCGTAGAAAGATTCAGCCTTGTATCAATCTCGTTTAAATCGTCCCCAGTGGCATCAGTATTCATTTTGTTATCGTTACCGTCAAGCATTTTTTCACCAGGGGACTCCTCTGGTTCTGGTTTGAGGTTCTCGTGCCCAATCCGCACACGCTGCTCGTTTACTATCTCCATATCTTTCGACCCGTAGCCTCTGTGACCTGGTGCGGAACCGAAGGAAAGAATTAAAAAACAAAATTGTAATGGCAAGTACTCTCTTTCTTTATGACAACGAAATGAAACGTACATCAATAAAGTGAGATATGTTATTTGCGTACGACTTAAATCAAAATAGTCACAAAAGACATGGTCGAAAAATAAGTTATCGCAAAAAATACTGATTAGGGATTTATTGATGTATGTATTCCGGCAAAACTAAAGTGGACCTATTTATTATTGGAAGTAGTAACGTCGTTCAGTTTTATGCGCTTAAATTTGCCGTTATCACATTTACAAACACCAACAAGGCCTAACTATGAAGGCAGAACTTCTAAAGACATAGTCCCTATACATAAATGGCGGCGATTTGAATATTCTTTTGTTTAACGCAACTAATCTCGTACTTAAGTTAAACTTTTAAAAGAATATTTTAGGCAAAATGAGGCTTGTTGCGCAATTTATGCATTGGGTCTATACAGATTTCCTTCTGTTTCTGGACTATAGCTGTACGTAATAACATAACTATGAGCTTCCCATATATTATCATTTATAACTTCCCATTATAATTTCAAAACAAAGTCTCAACAACTAGAGTTCCGCACCTGGGAGGGACCACAAACCCGCAACTTCCAACGTCTTCAACTTTTTCTCCAGTTCCGCTACTCGAACTCCCAGAATCCTGCAGGCGTGAATAGCAAGACTAACAAAATACGACCAGAAAACTAGTTCCTTTTAAAAACTGTTCAGTGCGTCGTGCGAGTAAGCTAAGCAGCTAACTTGCAATCGTCTTAAAAGTTGATAGTTTTAAATGAAACACGACAGAAGATTTGAGGTGCTAATATTTTGAGCGTTTACCCTTCGTCAGAGCAGACTGCAAATGAGTTTGCCATGACGAAGGGCTAAAGTCAGCACTCCAAAAATTCTGATTGAAAAAAAGCCACATATGACAATCAGGACCGTACCCAGGATTTTTTGCAGGAGAGTACAATTGAACGAGGAGATGGACCAAACGAGCGTCGAAGGTGTGTGTCTGGGGGGCATGGGGGGTCCTTGGGCATGGTTTCTGGGAAATTTTTAAAAATAGGTTAAGTGAGACTGAAATTTTAACAGGCAGGCAAAACCAACCTTAAAAAACTGGACATCTGTCAAACTTTTGAACTTGATAGTGATAATGATGCTCTTTCAAATAGTTGGTCAACAAAAAAGTGGACCTTAGCCACCTGTGGCAGGGGGGGAGGGGTGAAGACTGCCAGTGCACCCGTTGCACCCTCTCCTCCCTACGGGCATGACAATGCCGGTAAACACACGCACAGCAAAACCTTAACTCTTAGCTCCTCCTCATACCTTATCACTGAGTACTGAGGTAAGAGAGAAAGCTTTCTGGAATTACTTCAAAAAAGAATTACAACAATTAGGGCAGAATGGAACAACAACCAAAGGTATGCTTTTATACGTTTAAAGACGCCTTCCACTGTGGTTGACAACGTTTTTGACTTCATCAAAGCGTGGTTGGCATGTACCTATGTAACTGGTTTTAAAATCCGTGAGTATTTAAAGTTATTTTTAGTTGACAAGAACAGGTCTACAGATAACAGCCACAAGTCATGATGGAGGTCGAACATTCAAGCTGCAGCTCTAAGCAAACTTAGTACACCTACTTGTTCGTATTCTTCTGGTGGGCTAAAGCAATGTCTTTGTCAGTTAAAGACTCCGACAATGAGTTGGCCAAGAACTGCAGGTCTGTTATAGTAGATGACGATACATTGGTCCCCTGGACCCCTGCCAGATCTTGCAAGAGGGATGACAATGCTGAAAAAATTATAAAACAGATTAATTAAGTTTGTTGATCAATTTTATCGAGAAAAATAAGGCGACTCACAGAACAGAGTTTTTTGAAACTCTTAATCCCTACAAATGGTTCTGCTAAACTAATGTCAACAAGTCCTAGTAAGTTGACTGACTATACTTACTATAATTTGACCAGGATGATTCTGAAAGAGACAAATTGGTCTCCCTGACCCTAAGACAGTCAATATAAAAATATAACCCAAGTCTAAATGACCATAGTTTGGCTCGAACGACTTATGGTATTATAAAACAATAGATTGCTCTATTTTTCCATATGTAAGCTTAGTAAATCGGCATTGTAAGATCAAGATGTTTCTGGGGGAGTCGAAACTAACATGAACTAAACATACTGTGTTTGGCGACATTTGGCTGTCCACTGTAAATTGCTTTTCTCAACTTGTTCCTTCTCTTGTCAAAGGCAGCCTAAAGGAAAAATGTTAGCACTCCATCAAACATCAAAGCATCCTTTAGTGCAGTAGCTAATGAATACTATTATAACTCTAACAGATCCCATAAGGTGACCATTCACAGATCCCATAAGGTGACCATTCACAGATCCCATAAGGTGACCATTCACAGATCCCATAAGGTGACCATTCACAGATCCCATAAGGTGACCATTCTTGAAAAACTAGTTTTTTAATGAATTTTTGTATGGTCTTTCAAAACATCTTCTGAAAATATGAAACAGATTCTAAGGGAAAACTCCTTTTGTCAGGTGTTCACCCACTGAAAGGTTAGTGTGTAAGGTGGGTTTAGACCAATGACAAGTTGCTTCTTTAAATATAATCTGTAGTTGTGAATGGTCAATAACTTTTATACTGCAGGGATATAGCTTGGAATGGCATTGGATTTTTTATCTTTTGGCCATACAAAAAGTTTCCTAGTCTGATCTTCTGCTCCACACCAAATACCAACTCTCTTATTTCTGGCAAAAAAAGGGAAAGTTTTGCAATTATATGTCATACCTTGTATCGGGCAACTGCAGCACTTGCTAATCCTTTCTCCTCCTTCAGTTGTTTAATCTCTTCTTTCATGTATCTGTCAAACAACAAAGGTAATCCAATCATGCTATGGTCAAAGTAACCAATAACGAGGATTGGGGTGGGGGTGGGGTAAGGTCCAACAGAAATTTGGGAGGAGGCTATAGAAACATACAAAACAACTACTTAGCCTTTGTAGCAAGCACAGAGGGGAGGAGGGATGAGCAGGGTTAAGGGAGATGAAAATTTAAAAAAGCAAGGAGAGGGGAACTTTTTTCCATTTTTTAAATCTTTGTCTCTTGCAATCCCCTTCCCCTTTGCATTTGTTATGCAGGCTATAATGACTAGGAGGAAAGATCTATGATTATACAGTTAGAACAAAGTAACTAGAGGAACAGGGGAAGTTCAGGCCTGTTGCTATAACAAAGAAACAATTTAATAAGATCTGCTGAATCATCCTGCTGATTAATTAACAGTAACCGTTTTCTATTTTCCATTTCAGTAACATATACAATTTATACGTTAATATATATAGTGCTTTCAGTAATTTTAGGAGTATGTGGCCATAGGCAAAAATAGGAGGTCACAAAGCTTGCGAGGCCAAAGGCCCCCAAGTTATTAAGGAGGTCCAGGGATATCCTCTTGTCATTTCCACTTCAAAGTGAGGTAATACATAAAACAGCGTGCGGGTTTAGATATCTATTCTCATACGTGAGTCAAGTGAGGCGAAATAAAATTTGATGGCACCATGCATGTTTGATTTGAACCACTAAAATTTCAGATTACTGAATTCTTTGACCAAAAAATGTTCATCTACAAGCTTAATTAAGTACTGAGTGCCAGTGGTTGGATGCTCAGTAGGCAGCGATAAATCGCCGGTAGCCGCCTTCTAATGAATCCATTGCATTAATATTCTGTAAGTATTAACATAAATTAGATATACAAGGGGGATGGGGTAAGGTCTATTACAACAAAGAGACAGGAGGGCTTAGTAACACTTGTTGTAACATAACACCATAGGACATGTCATGATTGGTGCTTTGAAAATGTTCCACTTACTAACTAATGTCTGATCAAAAGACTAACCTTCACTCTCTTACCCTTGGGTGTGGTGAATTTAGTACATCATCCTAAGGAATGATGACACCTATCCCCCTCCCATGCATGGGACCCTCACCCCAACCAATGCATACACCTTATACCCATATATACTGACACATACCTCCTTGCAAGTAACTAGCCCCTACCCCCTCAAAAGATCACCTGTTTTCCATAAGAACAGCATCTATATCTACAAGGCGTTGATCATCAGCACCAAGAATGTAGTTAAGCTGCGTGTTGAGTCGGTCAGACTTATCTCTGAAGTGGTCTCTCTATAAGAGAACATATATTATTATTGCAACTTACTATAAATTCATCAATTTTGAGTTGAGGTAATCTCTTCTTGACTAGATTTCATCTTATTAGAGGTAAAGCTGTTGTGACAGCAAACCCACCTCAACAGCCATCTCATTCTTCTCATCCACAGCTGCCTGAAGATCTCTTTCCAAATCTGCAATCTAAAATGTAAGATTGTTAATAACAAAAAGTATTTAAAATACAGATAATTAGACAACTAAATGGTCAAATACTTTTGCTCACACTGAGTCTGATGCGAGCTCTAAGCTAATTAACTACTTTGTCACTTACACCTACAAATGATCTAATTGTTTTCCTTTATGCTTCAAAACAGTTTAAAGAAAAGTCCCATTGTAATTTTTCCTACTACAAATAATTTATAACAGTTTGATAATTTAAATTTAAAGTCTTGAAAATTAAGCCTTTTTCAAATGTCTCTGTTGCTAAAATATAGATAAATTCACTGCTAAAAAAAACTCATTAACATTAACAGTACAGTTTTCACTGTTAGATCACTGCGCAGCTTTGATATGCTCTAAAACCAGTGCTGCATTTAAGTCACACATTTCATATGGGCAGTAACACAAGTACTAGGTTCTTGAAATACAAGATATAATTAACTAGTGAACTAAACTGAGTTAAATCTTTTCTTGAGCCTAAGTGGCTCATAGGGCCAGTGCTTATCTCCAGTTTCTTTAGTGTTAAGCAGATGAGAGTCTTGGACCCATCACAGGTTAGCTCCCAGCAGAACTGGTACTCATTTATACAGCTGAGTCCACAGGAAGAAAGTCAGGTAAAGTGACTTGTTCAAGGACACGACACAGTGGTGCTCAAACTCCCAACCCTAGGATTAGACTGGAAGTCAAATGTGCTAACTCCTCGGCTGCTGTGCCACAGACAATTACTAGTGAAGTCAGTGATAATCGGGTGGGGTTAAAAAATTATAACTTGTAAATTGCACTTTGCATTGAACTACCAATCAATGGCCCCCCCAAAAGGGCCATCATATATATCCCTGTCTGGGCCCCCAAAAAGGCACTCACCGAGGGCCATCAAATATGTCCCTGTCTGGGCCCCAAAAAAGGGCCCTCACCCAGGGCCATCAAATTTGTCCCTGTCTGGGTCCCCCAAAAATGGGCCCTCACTGAGGGCCTTCATATATATCCCTGTCTGGGCCCCCCAAAGGGCCATCGTATATATCCCTGTCTGGGCCCCCCATAAAAGGGCTCTCACCGAGGGCCATTATTTATCCCCCTGTCTGGGCCTCCCCATTGTCTCCCCTCCCCCTTGCCTCTGCCTCTCTTGTCTTCCCCTCTCCCCTTGTTTCTCCCTCCCCTGTCTCCCCTTCACCCTCCACCCTTGTCTCCTCCTCCCCCTTGCCTTACCACTCTCCTTGTCACCTTTCCTCCTCCTCTTATCTTTCCCTCCCCACTTGCCTCCCCTTTCTCCCTTTATCTCCCCCCTTGCCTTCCATCTCTCCTTGTCTCCCCCTCCTCTCCTGCCTCCCCTTCTCCCTTGTCTCCCCCTCCCCCTTGTCAACCCTTTTCCCCTGTCCTCCTCCCTTTGACTCCATCTCTCCTTGCCCCCCATTCCCCTTGTCACCCCAAATCCCTCTTCTCCCTCCTCTTGTCTTTCCCTCCCCCTTGCTTCCCCCTGTCTCTCCCCTCCCTTGTCTCTCCCTCCCCCTTGCCCCCCCTTTCTCATTATCTCTCCCTCTACCCTTGTCTCCCCCTCTCCCCTTGTATTCCCTTCTCCCCCCATTCCCCTTCTCCCTCTCCACTCTTGCCTCTTTCTGTTTCCCCCTCTCCTCTTGTTTCCTCATCCCCCTTGCCTTTCCCCT
>JAOBRD020138788.1:0-10037 GCA_027575215.2 Hydrozoanthus sils | reverse complement strand
ATAAATTCGCCCATATCTAGCATGTCAGATACGAGCGATTAAATACGTCACGTTTCGCTGGCGATCAAATTCGCTGCTATCGGCTTATAAAATCGCCTAATGTGTCCTGGGCTTAAAATCGCCTAGTGTGTCCCGGGCTAAGGTTTGTGCCAGGTTTGTTATATCGCCTCGCTATCGGCCGAGAACCAAATACAAATATAAATCAAGAAAGCAGCTAAATGTATACAAGCACCGCAAACCTTGTTTTAGAAAGTATATGTTACATTCTGAGTGTCTGTACAGCTGAACGTGACAAGGTTAATCGTAGCGATGCAGAGAGGTCAATAAAAATGTTTACATTAACTTGGTCCACATGCATGCATATGCATCGGGCTTTTATATGACGTCATTCCACCCTATTGTTTTTCGTCAATTGTTCCGGAAGTTGTTTTAAGAATCCATTGTTTGTGCTCGTCCGACCACTATCGAGTTATCTGAACTTACGCGTCGTGATTCAAAAACAAGGGAAGCGGAAATCAACATTTGCCCCACTTATAAATCGCGCCGAGAGCCTGCCGAATGTCATCTGGTGTCAGTCTGCCTCATTTGTTTTTAAAACTGCAATCATAGGCACTGATTTTCAATTAAACCTGAATTTGAATAAGTGACCAGATTAAAAAACTGTGAAATGCGCCGTCAACGAAGCACAATGACAACATCAAATTGCAGCCCCATTTTTTTTTTTTTTGCAAAAAGAGGAAACGTTAACAGTAATTGACATAAAAAAAAGCGGTCGTGACACTAGTATTAAGATTGGTTAGTCAATTTATACTTCAGCAATTAGAAAATATGGTAGTCAGTTTATCTGCACTTCATTTTTACGAACGGCACTCGAAATTATTGCGATAAGAGAGCTCATTACAGACCAGAAAAAAAAAATTCACCTGTTAGGATTGATGTTAGTGACACCTTTTTGGTGAGATCATCAAAAACCATAAAGAGAGACAGGAAGAAATGGATCAGCCGGACAGCCAATCTTTCTAACAAAGATTTTATCCTTCGTTTAGTGTTTGCGATAAGTACGGCAGCCGTGCATAATGTATACAAGTTCAATGCGATCGTTATTGATTGCTTGTTCCAACATAAAGGGAAAACCCCTTTTCTGCCTGTTGTATTGAGATCAAAATACACTCAATTATTAAGTAAACCAACGGAATCTTTTAGTTAAAAAGTTAAGCTAGTAAAGCCGAAAATGATAAGAAAATCACGAAAAACGCTGCTCACGATTGTATTCGTGATACCGAGAACAACTGAGCTCGCAGTGGATTTAGTTTGTTTCGAGTCACGGCTGTTTGCGTGCCCGCTCGCTGATGCAGAACCGTCCCGTCCGAAACATTACAGAACATTACCACATTGAGAAATGTTTAGCGTCGTCTGATTGTGTTTGTTGCTAAATCAACGCAAGCGGATAAATTGTTCTAATTGCAGTATAAACAGTTGCTGGAGTCTGTATTTAAGAAATGACGAAATTCGGACACCAACTGCCTTGCTTAAACAGCGTGTGTCTAGCAAAATGTGGTTGGTTTGTTTAATTCTCATGCACGCGCGAGTGGTTGATCTTGAAGCCATTGCGTCGGCTGCTTTAATACCGTCATTCTCTTTCTGTGCACGCGAGAAGCATGTTTTTGAAACGCGCCAGCAGTTTCGTGTCATTTCACCTGTTTACCCTAGTTTCCAACACCAAATAACGATTAAAATTTGATTTTGGAAGCTTTGATAACAGATGAAAAGAATTTCAAAGAACATTGCTTGGCGTGAGTTAAAACTTCGCTTCTATTTCGAAGTACAGCATCTTATTTCGCTTTGTTCTATTTGAATAATATCGTGTCTTTATACGGGTTACTTTTGTTCCCACGTTAAAGCTAAAAATTTCGTGTCAGAATTTGTTCACTTCACGAAACCGGAAGCTGTGTGTGACCCACGTTATTACAATACGTGGCTCAAAGCAGTCACGTGGTACTACGCGCAAGCGTAAATGATCTCATTCAGTGAGCTCGCGGATATAAATAGCCTTTTGGCAAAGAAACTTGTAAGACAACAACAAAAGGGTATTCACTCGAGAAAGAACCATCAGTTTTGAGAGAGTTTAGACCGGAGTGTTCGCGATTTCAGCGGACGGTCAAAAAAAAAAGAAACCCAGAGTTACAGTTAAACTCCATTCAGGGAAAGTAATAGTATTTTAAACAAAGTTCTGTAATATTAACAACTCTCTTACTCGCCGAGATTACGTCAGGTCTCCTTCACTATCAATTCGAAACGTGCGACTTGGATTAAAAGACGAAGCTTTGTTGAGCATTTGAAAGCGATTGCCGGGAAATTCTCGAAAAGGCACACAACTTGTAGTACAAGCTTCTCGGAGAAGTTTTTCATGATCATTTTCAAGAAGAACGCATAAGGCCGAATTTAAATCAAGATTTTCTCGTTGGGTACACGACTCAGAATTCACATTGGAGCGCGTCGTGGGGCCAAGGACGAGAAGATCAGCTCGTATTAACCGTCGTCCTACAGCAACAATCTCGCACGACAGTGCTATGGGTTCAAGAATTTCGGCCGTCAAACGAAATGATCACAACGATAACAGACAAAATGGGACATTTAAGACTCATATACCGATTCGTGAGGACGAAGATCGCGCGCGAGACTTAGCTAGACCAGAGAAGATTGACAATCTTTTAGATCGACCAACTCTACCGGAAGCCACGCAATTGGAACACGCGTGGAACCCAAACGACCGCTCCGTGAACATTTTTGTGAAAGAAGACGACCCGTTTACTTTTCACCGGCATCCAGTTGCTCAAAGTACAGACTGTATAAGGACGAAAAAAGGTTACAATCGTGGTTTCCACATGTGGGAGATACAGTGGTCAACAAGACAACGTGGAACTCATGCAGTTGTTGGGGTGGCGACTTCGAAAGCGACTCTTCATTGTACTGGGTACCATTCTCTCGTTGGAATCAACGAAGAGGGATGGGGTTGGGATATTGTTCGAAATCGTCTGTACCACAACGAGAAAGGAGTTTCACAGCTCAAATATCCAGTTTCTGGGAATGTAGAGCAAAACTTTGTGACTCCAGATAGGTTTCGAATTTTACTTGATATGGACGAAGGAACTCTCGCTTTCGAGACATTAGAAGAGAAATATCTTGGAGTGGCGTTCAGGGGCTTGAAAGGGAAAACCGTTTACCCAATCGTTTCAGCTGTCTGGGGGCATTGTGAAATTACGATGCAGTATTTGGGCGGTCTTGATCGTAAGTGTAATTTCTGTGTATGTGATTTTTGTCCGTGTTGTGTTTTCGAATTTTTCGACAGCTCAGAGTCACTTCCGCTTTTACTGTGATAACTGTTTACTCTTAAATCACGCGTTTTTTCAATGAAGTCACACTAAGAAACCACAGTAGTCTCTCTTTTATTTCTGTCTATATTTTTGTTTTAATAGTTTTCGTTTGACTTACTTCAACAAGTATCTCTTTATTCGGATCTGTTTGCAAAGTAGGGTATTAATAAAAAGTTTTGTGGCGCGTTTGGTTTCCTGTACGTCACACTCTCAAGCCACATGGGAATTGTAAGTGCTTTTGAGTTTTGTCAACCTCGGCGGTGATCTCTTGATTCGAGTTCACAGACCCGCTATATATTCGTTTCTTCAAAGGGACAACCGCCTTTAAACTTGTCAAAGAACTCGCACAAACATATAACTGAAACAGGTTAATAATTGTAAACCGTTGAAACAATATTCGTGATCAATCCAGAAATAGTGAATTATTTTCATTTTAGTGGAAAAACCCTTCCCTTATTTCTCAGAAAACCATTCTCTGGTATTCACGAAAATGAAAAATATCTATGCGCTGAAAACATCGGTGTTTTTAGCCCGCTTGGTTCACCAACATATATTTCCTTTGTTTGTGTCAGTCAATGGAATTGAATAATTCATACTTTTATTGTTCCCTGTAGTTAAAAAAATGTTTTGAACTCGGGAGAACCATAGTATTGAAATGTCTGTTACACGCTTTCAAAAACTGACTACTGCCCGCTTTGTTAGCTCCAGATGAATACTTTGGCGTCTTTTTGTGACTTTGAAATGATTCACCGAACCATTTGGTCTCCTGGTGGTCGATTTTGTTATCACAAAAGATAAATATGGCTGGATTGAGGTCGCACGCTTGAACAAAGGCCACCATGATTGGACGCGTGCCGCTTGTCCAGTTTCTCCCACCTGTTGCTTACGAACATGTAAGACTTAGAAATGCTGAGTTACTAGGCGCTCCAGTCAACGTTTTCCGCGAACAAAGAACTGCATTTGAATACAGAGAAACAACATTTAAACAAAAGATTCAAAGGACACATGCAATATTCCTAACTATCAAATGCAATACCATAACAAAGACTGAAAAGAAATTTAAAAAGATGCTGAAAAAAAGCTGAGATCTGTTAAAGCTTCTTTGACTTAGAAATTATAGCGTTGTTTGCTTATGAGCTAACTGAATGTTTTGAGGGAAATGATGAAGACGATTTCCCATGTCGTTAATTTTTTTCTTATTCAGTGAAATTCTTTAAAAGAGAACCAAATCACTAGACAATATTCTGCTGAATTAATTTTAGTGAAGCTAAAGTAACCAAAATGATGGAAATTGGGAGACGATTTTCTCAAAACTAAGACACGTTGACCAAATCAAAGTAAATTTAATGAGTTTTACTGACTACTAAGTTTGTCACTGATGGTGGTACAAATAGGCAGGCTTAATGTCACTGCTTTGGATATCAAATGTGAATTGAATCAAATTTGTTGAAAAAGAAGAACAAAAGATTTGCTACTAGTTGTCAAATGAATACTGGGTTATATTCTATAGAAATGTCTTCTTTAAAGAAATTAAACAGTCAACATTTTTTTAAAAAGTATTTTTCACTTTCCTTTAAGAATATGTTTCAGAAAGTAATAGCAGGCTTTATTTTGCCAGCTTCATATGATCAGTGATCAGTTAAATTTTTATAACTTGTTGATACTATAACACTTCACAGGTGTTTTGTGTTTTTACAAAGGGTATACCTAAAAGTTTTGTAGTTCCGGCATAATTATCCCCATGTATTTAATAATTACTGTATATAGCTATTTACAAGAATTTTAGTTTACTATATTCATGCAAGATTTATTTAATTCTGATCATCATTTTACATAAAATCATCTAAGATTTCATTCCTCAAAATCATAAAGTCAATACTTGCAACTCATTTTATAAACTTAAGGTTGATCTGACTTGCCAAAATACACCAAATTAGGTATTTACGAAATGGTCAAATTTTAAGGTTGTGATAAATGCTTGCAAAATCTTACCCATTTTTTAAATAATTTAGTTTGAAATTTTTTTATATATGTTTGTCATAATGCACTGCTTGAAAGATTGTTAGTATTTGTATTTTTGAACATCTGTGTTTCATTTTCAATTTTTATAATAAATAAACTATTCTACAGGCTTATCTAAAATGTCAAATGAAAGTGAAAATCTGCCAATAATGATCCAATTATTAACATGTTTTCTATATATACTTGAAATTTTTTAATACTTAAGGTGACTGTTTTCATTGTATATGACTTTCCTTATAAGGATAAAAAAGTTGGAGTCAAAACAGTACATAAAGTATTGCTAATGCTAATAATTTTGTGGTGTAAACAGCAAGAGTTCTAAAAAAAACTAAATTTAGAAATGTTATGCTGACATAAAAAAGACTCAAATGCCAAAATGTTTACATCCATTGGAGTAGCTTTTCAACTGGTGGAAGGTTGTGAATGAAACAAAATTGTAAGTGTACTACTTGGCACTAATAACCTCAGATCAATCGGCTTAATCTTTTACATATTAAGTATAAATATATATAGTCTTATATCATATTGATGCTAATATCGATCTTTATATATAATATTTTTGATAAACAATTAAACCAAGTTATTAGTTTCATCAAAATGGCGGTTAAGTGTTACAAGTGCTTTAAAACTAAAAGAATTTATGGTCATTATACATGGTAAACTGACAATTTTGTTTAAAATGTTTTTTTAATATTTATACAACTAAACTTATAATTACTTGGCTTAATTAAGATCCTAATTAAAATGCATTAAATTAATGATTTTTTTATGTTCTAGCTTCCGTGTAATCGACTGTCAAACAAAGTAATTTATTTTTGTTTATAAGTTACTAATTAATCTTCAACTTTGCTTTTCTAGCTGAACCTCAACCTCTGTCTGATTTGTGCCGCCGTGTCGTTCGAAAGTCCATTGGTAAGGAGAAAATAACGAAATCGACAATCGAAAAGCTGCCAGTACCGCACACTATGAAACGTTATCTTTTGTACCAGCAGTGACATAATAAGGCACTAGAACAAGTAATAAAGTGATCATGATTGTGTCGTAATTGGCTTTGATTAATGAGACTTCCCTTACTCACCATACAGTTAAGAACTACCTCAACAAGACAGGGGCAAATGTGGAATTGCGAGGAAAAATGCATGGAGTGTGCATATAATGGCTTCACTTCGAACATAGTTCAGAGGTTGATCATGATCATCAGCTGATGCTCAGATCTAGTGACTACATCTTACTTGAATATACACAAGTTACATATGGAACTCGCAGGTTTTCTGCCGGGTTTTTCTTCTGAATTTTGTCGGTTGTTGCAGTTTTTGTTCTGTTACCATGGTGGTATCACAAACAAAATATCGTCGGAGTAAAAAACTGTATCTGATTACTCCCAAACAATTTTCAAATTTTTTTTGCGAACTCTTGAAAATTTTAATTGCAAATGTTATCCATCATCAGTGATGTTATATAGATAGTTATGTAGTCTAAGCAATGTTTATTTATTTTGTGAAATGCTTTGCTTACTAATGTTCTTTATTGATATGACAAATTGCTTGCTAGCTTTATAAACTGTAATTTGTTGTGAAGCACTCATAAATCTTTAAGAAAAACCTTTTTTTATTTCTTATCAATGATTTTATTTTTGGTGGTCTTGAAAAATATTTCTGCAGTAAAATATAGCAAACTAGTACTGTCAGACCAGAATTTGCATTATTTTATTAAGTTACTCTGCTTTAAATTTTGATACAGTTCTTTATGATTATATTAATATATAGTGATGGATAACATTTGCAAACTTAGATAGATTGAAATTCGCTGATATTCAGTGCAAATAACTTTTTCAACATTAATTTTAGTGGGTAAACCAGTAAGCAAGCTCAAGAGTTGTAGTAAATTTGTTCGCGCATAGTTGCTCCTCGACTCTTGAATTTATGCAATGGGTGGTAGATGAAATCCGCAACTCATCATTTGTAACCTAACCTATATATAGTAGGTTAATTTAACCCATACAAAATATTTGACGAAGATAAATTATTTAAAACTTGGGTATTTTGACCTAAAGAATTTAGACTTTCATAAGCATTTGAACTTATAACGATGCATATTAGAAAAAGGTTTAATGTTATTGGAAGGGTATTTCTGTTTAGTTTTATGTTTATGTTTGAGGTACAAGTAGTTTAATTAAAGCTAAGTTTTTCTCTAATGTATTTTTAGATTTCTAGCTATAATATTTATTGATTAGTATTAAATTGGAAACAAATTTGATTGACCCATTTAATATATCAAAGACTTCTACAAAATTTTTGCAAAGTTCCTTAAAAGTCATGTATAATATTCAATTCAACAGTTGCTTGCCTCACCCCTCCCTCCCTAGTAACAAGTTTGTCGTACAGTTGCATCGAAGTAAGCTTCCTATACCCTGGATTGAATTGGCCCAAATTTTTAAAGCACTGTGTTTTGTTAATTATACTGCCAAAGAAAAGACAAAAGAACACTGGTTAAGATTGACTCGTTTTTAACAATCTCAGTGTTCTTTTCTCTTTCCTGTTGATGTCAACTTGATATTGTTTTGTTTGTGTTATATAACGGTTAAATCATATTCTTAGTGATTGCTCTGTCTGTACAGAATGGTAGTTGAATAAAAATTATTTAAAATAAGTTAAACCTATTATATCCAAAGAATATCCTTGAATATGGTATGAAATATTTATTGAGAGAGAATTAAGTACTATGTTCAGATGAATCACCGTTGTTTAGTTAGACTAAAGCTGCTGTTTGCACTCAGGAACAAAGCTAAATTTAGCTTTAACGTAAGACCAAAGGGAAAAATAGCTGTTTCTTAATCATGTTCATTGTTTGGCATTTTTAATTAGCATTACCCAACGAATATATTTAATCACCGGTGTCTGTAGAATAAAGAAAAGGTTTTTGGCAATATCACAACCAAA
This sequence comes from Hydrozoanthus sils, assembly GCA_027575215.2. Lineage (NCBI taxonomy): Eukaryota > Metazoa > Cnidaria > Anthozoa > Zoantharia > Hydrozoanthidae > Hydrozoanthus > Hydrozoanthus sils. The sequence goes on along the minus strand of JAOBRD020138788.1, from coordinate 1,702 downwards.
AGATCTTTGTTCGGCTATGTTGTTGATGCCATCTTTTATTTTGGCAAACCGCAAGCAATTGGTTACTTTGCTTTGATCAAAATTAAAACCTTTACTAATTATAATAAGTTTAATTATTTCTATTATATCAAAATCCCATATTTTGGAATGTAAAAGATGGTTTCGAAACTTAAGTGGCTCCACCTAGATTGCAAACAGCAGACTTTTAATTGTTACTTTAATTTTGATCGTATGACTATTTTTAAAATTGCAAAATCAAGCCAGAAGTCCGTTAAATGCAAACACTCGTCCAACAAAAGTTTGGAAAAAATATTTATTTCTGGCCGAAAGAAACTACAGAGTCTATTTTATTGAAATATAAACGCTAAAAACTGTTGCATCTACTAACCAGTATAGGAAAAGCAAGTTTATATGCTTTTTCGTTAATTTTCAAACATATTCTCGCAACTTCTATCTCGTGAGAAACACTTAACACATATTTCTGATAATAAACAGTTTAAACATTTTATGAACGAGTCGTTATTTTGGCGCGTACTTTTGGCGGTCCTTGAAGTCATAAACGCTCCGCTTTCGGTTCAATATATAGCTTAATTTTGTTATTCCCACAAAAAATATTAAAATTCAAAAGAGATATTAACGGTTATATTGAAAGGGGAAATTGTTGCGATGGAAAACACAAAACAAAATTATCAAGGGATAATTAAAGATATTGGGGTTGGCAGTTTTATATCAGTGGTTCAAATTATGTCCTTTTTAATAAACGTTCAAGAATATCAACGCTGAAACTGAAAAAGGAAATAAATCCATGAAAACTATTCCGGTTTAAGAACTGAATCGTTCGGCATCCTTTTACGGGAAAGAAACTTAATTTTTAACTTTTGGCAGTGTTCCTTGGCATTTTCAAATCTTTGACGCGCCCAAGTGCCAAACATGAAATATCATTTGCACGCGTAATGTCACGAGAAAGTCGCTAAGTATACGAGTTGAACAGTGGTCAACGGTATATCGCCATCAATCAAGGAACACTTTATCCGAGTGCTCACGACTTCTTCCATTCTTCTTTACATGTTGTGGCTATGCTGTTCGGTCATCCGCTTGGCAGGGAAATGGCAAAATTTTCTCGTCAATATCAAACTCTTCCTCGATATATCGGTATAAGGAACGATGAGACAATAGAAGTGTTGTATATTTACTTCTAAAAGGGCGATCATTTTAATTTTCCCGTGGGTTTAGGAGCGCCAAAGGAAGGGCGAGGTAAGGCATGCAATATTTTCTGGTTAAGGAAGGCTACGGGTCACTGAGTCTTGGGTCTCTCGTGTTGTTTTGTTCTTTGCGTCCCTCTATACGTGATGTAACGCCAAGTATTGTTGACCCAAGTCAAGGTGAGTTGTTTGATTTCGATCAACGTGCAGTAACTTGATCAACTCATCAGTCGTCACGTCATCCGAGAATCGACGCATCTATAATTAAGACAAGCTACTTCAGTTCGACCTTGCCAACACAAACAAGATCTAGATAAAAAAAAATGGATTAAAAAGATTAAGAGGAACCAAATGGTTTTGGAATTAATTATATATCCTAATTTGACCGGTTTGCATTCTGTTTAAGGTACCGGATATTGTAAAAAAAGACAAGATGGCTTGGTTCGAAATGATGCATTTGACTAGATTGTGTGGGGTTTTTTTTGGGGGGGAGGGGAAGG
>JAOBRD020138680.1:0-10038 GCA_027575215.2 Hydrozoanthus sils | reverse complement strand
GGGATTGTGGTACCACAAGCCGCCGAGGAGACCAGCGAGTCAGTCAGGTGGAGTCAGACCAGGTCGCGGGGATTCATTTCATCTTCAGAAGAAATCAAGAGGAACATGACAGATCGCTACGAAACGTGTTGCAACTGTGGAGAGATAATGGCCTCACGCTCAGCGCAAGAAAGAACATATTCAATCTGACAGCAGTCAAGTTCTTCGTAAAAGTGTTCACAAGCGAGGGTACTGCCCCCGACCCAGAGAAGGTTGCAGCCTTACAGGAAGCAGGCTCCCCAGAATCAGCGGCGGAGGTACGCTCCTTGTTTTTTGCGGCAGCAAACGCCGACTTCATGTAAGGGTTCGCGCAGGCAACAGCACCTCTTACAGCTCTTATGAAGAAACAAGCAGAGTTCCAGTGGACAGCAGAATGCCAGCGGTCGTTTGAAAGAGTCAAAGCCTTATTATCAGGAGAAACAGTAATGGCTTACTTCAACCCGCAGAGAAAGACTCAGCTAAAGACAGATGCCTGGCCCAATGGAATAGCTGTCACCCTGAAGCAGTACGACCCACAGGTGAGAAGGTGGAGACCGGTAACATACCGTTCCAGGGCTCTTACTGAGGTGGAACAACGATACTACCAGTTAGCGAAAGAAGCCAAAGCAGTAGAATGGGGCATACTAACAAACCAGATATACCTGTACGGCCTACGAGATGCATTTACTGTTGACATAGACCACAAGCTGCTGGTGCCACTGGTCACAAATCACCGGGCATCAGCCTCGCTACGGGTGGAAAGAATGAAAATTAGGCTGCAAGGGTTCAATTTCCATTTGAACTTTGTCCAAGGAAAGAACGCTGGAATGGAGACTAACGAAGCAGACATCCTGGGTTTGTCGCAGGCCAGGACACTTAGTGAATGAACAAGATGGCGACTATGTAACGTTTGCTAAACATCATTAAAACTAGCATATGAAGAGTAGATGTTTATGTTTGTACGTCAGTTGTACGTGTGATGTGAATTTATGACGGCCAACACACGTAGATATGCTAGTCTCCTTTTCACATCAGACGAACTGTCCGTCGAGACGCCTTGTCCATCCTTTAATGAACTAATGTGAAAACAGCTATTGACTTGAATAGCATAATGGCTTCATTTTCCTCCGTATAAAAACCAAACAAAACTTTGTAAAGTTTTTAAGTAGATCAGCGAAACAACGAAAATTTACTTGGGTTGCGTCTCGGTCCCAGGACCTCGTATGCACGACAAGTACACGGTGCAGCTAGATGAAGCATTAGCTTTGAAACTTGCTATTCTTGTTTTCGTGAAGCTTTTATTTCAGTGGCTCTTTACCCTGAAGCAACGGAAAATTTAAAAATAGTTTGTGCTATACTGCATGCATGCACACGAGGCAATTTTACCGGGGCTGTATTCGTCTGTTCAGAAACTTTGGAAGATGAGATGCAAAACTTTCCCAAACTACTCATAGTCATAGAAATAATAAACAATAAAAAAATTATGATAATTTACAAACTCGTCGTTGTACAGTGTACACTCTTAAGAGTGTAAGGGTTCAAGATCCAATTTCGCAACAAAAAATGGCGGCTAAGCCATGAATAGAGTAAACAATAAAAAATTGTTTTCATCTGATCGAAAAGTTATAAAAATGTTAAAAAGTGTTGGTAAGAAGTTAACTGACTTTTTGGCAACCAACTGTTGCCTGCTTCAGAGTTCAGTTAAAATGTTTTTTTTGTTTGACACTTTGTTCGTACTGATTGATGAGAACAAAGTTCCAGGAGCTCAAAGAATAGCAAACTAATTTTCCATCTACCACAATAGCGAGGAGTGGTATATTAATCGATCGTCTCATTGTGAAACATTAACATGTGAATGAAGTGACCCAAATCCCAAAGAAAACAAATTTCCTGAAATTTAGTCTAAATACAAAATGAACAATTGCGAGCAAGATACTTCAGTAGGTTTTGGATTGTTTGCTATAGAGTTGAAATATTTTCCACAAAATTCCAGAAGTACAAGGAAGTTAATCGTTTTTCCACGAGTTTTCCGGGGCTCTGGAAGGAAATTTCAAAATTCCAGGATTTTTCCATAATAAGTGCAAATGCCTTTCATTGGCCGCGTTCGGCTCAAGCTTGGCGTGAAAGGAATCCAGAAATGGGCGCTTGTTTGCTTTCAACTCCCCGATCCACATTTTAGCATCTTTTTAAACTTTTTGTTAGACGAAAACATTTTTTTTGTTATATATATTGTAGAAATAGTTGATCCTCTTTTTTCCTGGGAGATTCAGTGACATACTTTTTTTGTAGGACGTGTTTGCCAGCAGGTTTGGGGCTGCTAAAGTTTCATGTTTTCCAAACCAAACTTTCACTTGGCAATTAGATTTATTCATGCTTTTAAGGATAATATTCGACAATCATTTCTTTGACGAATAACGCTTGTTTCAAAAGCTCGCTTGTCCGCTGAAAGTATGCATGTCAAGGCTCGTTTCTTTAAATATGCAAGCTCGTGAACGTGTAACAAAATATAACGTGCGAAAAATTTGTTCGTTCTTGGTAACATGGACAAAGAACGGCTGTTAAAAATCGACAAAGAAAACTTGGTCGTATGTAAAAGCTTTTCCTGCAGCAGAACTGAAAGTTGAACACAAAAAAGCAACAATGATGTAGTCTTGATCAAAACTCTATCAATATTATATTATTACTGCATATATTTCACAAACATTAAGCAAGTAGGAGTAAAAGTTATTTTTACCAGTGACAATACCTACTGGTCAGAAAGAGCGTCAGAGAAGCTTTAGTATCATCACAAAACCAATATTGCCATCCAAGCTTTGGTATACCAGGTGATATAAGGAGTACAAAAAATTATGCTTCACAGATCAATCCCAATGTTCTTTTATCTTAAAAAATCAACTTCCGTAAATACAAGTGTATAAACTGACTCACTGCATAGGCCGAGCTCTCTTAACGGGCTAAACTGACTTTCATCTACAAGTTTTAGGTGAGCCTGGTTCAGCCATCATCACGACAAAGACTAGCTTCAATGTGTTGAGATAAAAGTGCTGTTTTATCCAATATGTAATATTTTCAATATCAGACAAGCTTCTATGTTGTCCACTCGTTTGCCATGCACTGGAGACTTGAAACTATGACAAATGTGAAATGTCGATACCCCTTTCTGTTAGAGGCCGGCCATGAGCTTGATATCTTTGAATGAGCCAGCAGAAAACTTCTTCCTAAAATGTGGGGTCAACATTTTAGCTTATACCCCGGGATTTACGGTATTTGAGGACTTTCAACCACTGATACTTGAAAGTACCAGCTAAAAACTGATGCTTCATGTTAACAAGAACTTGTGGTGCTACCAGTTGTTACCAAGTGTTGCCAGGTATTAGAAGATACCAAGTGTAATTAGGTGCTACCAGATATTACCAGGAACAACTGCTGTGGTATTTCCATTGTTACCAGTATTTACCAAGTGTTGGCAGGCATTAGAAGATACCAGGCATAACTAGGTGCTACCAGATATTACCAGGAGCTACTGCTGTGGTATTTCCAGTATTACCAGTAGTTACCAAGTGTTGCCAGGTGTTAGAAGATACCAGGTGTTACCAGGAACTACTGCTGTGTTATTTCCAGTATTACCAGTAGTTACCAAGTATTGCAAGGTGTTATATGATACCAGGTGTTACTAGGTGCTACCAGATATTACCAGGAATTACTGCTGTGTTATTTCCAGTTTTACCAGTAGTTACCAAGTATTGCCAGGTGTTAGATATCAGGTGTTACTAGGTGTTACCAGATAATACCAGGAACTAGTGGCATTTCTGGTGTTACCATCAATACTACCACATTTTACCCAGTATGACTGGAAGCTACCAGGAGTTGTAAACCAGATATTACCATGCGCTACTTGGTATAACCAAATGCTACCAGTTGTCAATCCAAGTTAACAGCAGTCAATCACCGGTCCCCCTGAGAAAAATTTTTTACAAAGTGGAAGTTCATTTTAGACAAGTTACAAAGTTCCAACAAACTGCCTGCAGCACACAAACATTTAGTTCAGCCGCTGTTATACTGTTGTTTGTTTCTGCTGAATGCGAGGCTTGGCATATTCCACAAATTCGTCAATTAACACTGGCCATGCTCCTAGAATAGAATTAGAGACCATCAGCCATGTGCATTAATTACCATAAACAAAATTAATAATATTTCTAATATGGTATAAGGAAATTCCACTCTTGCTAGGAACTTAAAGATGATAGCATTGATACATGATATCTACGACCAATAACTTTTTGAATTTTTTTCTTCAGTCACTGCAGGAATTTTCAACTACACAGTAAACTCAAGGTTAAAAAATAGCAAAAAAACTGTTTTTGCTTAATTATGGTAATAATCTAATTTGGAAACATGCTCCAATACATCATTTAGAACTACCAGATAGAGTGGTTCAGCTGGAAGATAAAACTCCTAGGGGGGTCCAGGGACATGCCCTGTTCCCAACCTCCATCCTCTCCTCAGAAATTTGTCAATTAACACTGTCTTTACAATTGTTAAACTAGACTCTTTTAAAATGCAGATTTCTGCATTCCCTGGGACAGAGTTGGTTAACAAGGAAGGTATTTTGAGGAGCCAAAATAGGGTGATAAAAAAGGAAATATTTGACTAAAAAAGGTTGCAGGTATTTCCCACAATGTTCTCTTTCTTACCTTCTTCATCATAATTACTCATATCATCTTTAATCATGTTACTGAAATCAAGTAAAAGGTTCCAGGTATCTCTTGATATTGCTTTCTTGTGGTGCTCCTGAGTTGGAAAAAATATTCCTCCATAAATAAATCATGAATTTAAAGTCCCTATCAAGCTTATTTTTTTAAGTTCCAGATGGAAAGTTAAATCCTTTAATAATAGTAATTTTCAAAAATAAAATCTTTTCTCGCCGTTCCTGTTACATTTTTTAGACTTGAATCGTGCAATGATGACGTACCAGGAGGCATATGACGTAGTTATGTAACTCAAACAAAGTAATACAGTTGGTAATGAGAAGTTGGGAGTTGATCAAGTCAAGTATGCTTTGGTAAATGAAAAGCCAAATTCTCCCAAACTGTTTGTATAGAAAGTATGGGACTCAGTTGGGAGAATTTACCAATGCGACATTTGACGTGCTTGGGGCTTAAAGGTTTAACAAACCCCTTACAGTACTAACCATGAGAAACTTTGACCAAAGTTCTAAGAACTTGAACCTTCCTTGCAATATTATACTCCAGTAGGCAATGGCCATATCTAAGTCTGGAAAATAACAAAAATTACTACAGCTAGTAGTTTGACAACAAGCAAACTTACATTAGTACATGCTACTTTTTAACAAAACAAGACATTGCCATTACAACTGTTTTCATTGAAGGCATCTTGCCCATGATTTTAGCTATCTTGCCACAAGCCCTTGGAAATCTTGCCTCAAACATCTAGGTCATGTCATCCCAAATTTTCTATTATGAATATGAATTGTACAATTTAACATTTTTTTCTTATTTTTCATCATTTTTAAAATTTTTTTTTACGAAGGTTCCTAATAGGTGTTGTATGAGAAAATGTAAGTGCTTTTATTAATTTTTCATTATAATAACAATAACTATTGTCTGTGTTATAAGTACGTGCACATTTTTGTGACAGTAGTTCAAATAGTTGCCAAATTTAGATACTACAAGGCACACAGCTCAACCATAACTCCAGTTCTTCTCAGTCAACTGGGTTTTATTCTCACAAGTAAATCTGCTAACTTTAAGTCACTATTATTGTGACTAATATTAAATCTCTTTGCTGAAAAAAGTCTCCTTTATGCTACTTACAAGTTTGACAAATTTGTTGGCCCAAAAAACCAAATTGCCAAGCAAATAACAGGTTCCTTCTGAAGTTATCTATAGGCACTAATTACCAATACTGGCAACTTCTCAATCCTAACATTGGATTCTTATAAAGTTGCATACTACTCTTAGTTTTAATTATGGTTGAAACTACTTCATGTAAAGTGGCACAATACTTGTTTTCCCTAAACTATGCCTCGATTCGCCTCAGGGTGGCTACAGGCCTATTATTTTCATCATATTCTTTTTAGTTACAAGGAAAAACTGTATTAATTAGATTTTAATAACTGCATTTACTTACTGATGAATTGAAACAACAGTGTCACTTACCTAAACTCTTCTGCCCAGGGTTTTTAGCAAAGTTGAATGTGAAGTGATAAAGGTCTTTAAACTTAGCCTGATCCCTTATTTCATTTTCAATAGTTGCTAGTCTGAATTTCAGTTTTTCTAATGAGTCAGACCTGAAAAAAGAAAAGGTTTTAAAAGCATGACAATATCATTGACAAGGTTTTTCTTCCATTTTGGTCTGGTGAAGATTTTAGGGCCAGTTGTTCAAAGACTGATTTAGCATTGACCCAGGGTTGAGTTTTCTCGTTTTCAAACTTATAGAGATTGATTTAAGCTGTTATTTTGGAAATGACAGTTTTTTTTCCATGGAAAGTCTAAACAGTATTTTATAAGAGAGAGCAAGGTCCAATGGTTAGGATACCAAATTGTATGCAGTTGTCCTGGGTTCAAATCCCACTCTATCCACTGAAGGGATTTAGCTTTGGTTTAACCATCTACCAGGCACATACTGTAGCCAATAATTGATCTGCCTCCAACCAATTGGGATTCTCAACTGTAGTCTTTTTATTTAGGGGTTACTGACTTGCAATTGGGACTCTGCATACATACCCTAATTCAACCATGCCATCAGCAAATTCTTTCTTTGTGAATTCGCACTGGGTTGCAGCTTTAAACTTCCAGGCTATGATTAATACTTTTAAACTTGTTGGATCTAAATCTAGGTCTTCACAGAACCTTGCCACTCCTTCTGCCATTATTTTGTCATCTTCAGCTGGATCTGCAAAATGAATTGGTACATGACTTATAATACATAGACAAATGAAAAAAAAAACACTTGAGCAAAAGTAAATTTTTCAAGAAGTAGGGGGACGGTGAAAGTTAAGAAACCTAGCAAAAAAATTAACTGGTCGGTCTAGATGAGCAAAATATTAGTCAGAAAAGGTCAAAATTTTGCCACGACTAAGGATAACAATTATCATTATTGATTCTATCACTATGTTTGATACCTACTGTCAGTATATATTTCTTGAAGTTTGTGCAGGTATCAAAAAAAGCAAAAATAACAAAATGCTTTTAGCCTTAGTGTGAGGTTTTCTTAGTTGCATTGAGGTTTTCTTAGTTTAAAATTGCCATCAATTTCCTTAATTGTGCAATAGTCATTTATGGTATGATGGAACTTTAATTAAAATGAAACAAACACTGCTTTACTCAACTAAAAATATAATCTTAACATAAACCCAGGGTAATAATATTGTCTAGCCAATAATTATTCAAAGCAAATATTCTTTCGCATGCTAAAAATGAAGCAAGAGCAGCAACTATGAAATAAGAGTAAAGAATTAATTTCCAATGGACATTCCCGGAAACCAGTCGGAAACAAATTGTTTGACAATGCAACGATGATGTTTGCATGAAGTTCACCTCCTGAAGAAATCACGACTCTTGATATATTCGTTTTACCCAAAACTCTTAACTAAATTCCTGATTTGATATATGAAAAATAAACCAAAAAAAGAATAGTATTCAATATTAGTTCTCCCACATTTGGATAATTGGGTTATAGAGCATAGAAGTAAGATTCTTCCGTAGATTGGTGGAACGATGTTTGTCCCAGTGACATCACATCACTCATCCGCGATACATAACGTAACCATAACTTCTTATTCATTAGCACTCTTACCCCTGTAACGATCAAACAAATGAGCAATCTTTTTCTTGTCTATAGAGCCTTTCGTTTCAGTGTAATACTTCTCTGGGTTCTGAAAATAGCTGTCGGAAGCCACATCAAGCCTCCAGTCATGCTGACTTAAACATTTCACTGCTGTGCTTTCGTTTGTCTCAGTAAAGGCGACGAATTGTCGGACTTTTTCCCGTTGGGACGACTTTAACCTATTCTGTAGCACAAAAGAAAACACATATATCGTAATATAACTTGTCAATATACTGCATTTCGTTACAGAAGGAAGCTTTTACGAACATATTATCTAACTGGACTCACCATCGCAATTCATAACACTATACCGCCCAAGAGCTCTCCTTCGAATTTTTCGCCTCTTCTTCACTTCTGAGCCCTCTGTAACAGTTTCCAGCGTTGTCCCCAGCCTACCCCACACAAATCTTTCCCCTAGCAAGTGATCATAAAAAATCTTTGAACATTCATAGAAATATTTTTTTAAATAATAAATACCTAGTCAATTTATCTTCTTTTTGCATTTTCATTTTAACTCGGTTCACTTTTTTATGAAAACACGTTAGTAAAAGAATGACTAAAGTTTTCCCCTGGGGGATGTACAAAGTACAATGTTAGTTAACATGTTTTCGCCTGGGAAAATCGGACCGGGAAATCGGAACGAAAATAAGAAACGAAAGCGTGTACACGTAGACTCGTATGCGAAGAGTGCAACTGGGTATTATACTCTCACGAGTAAGGCAGCATGATTATTATTTCTATTCCGAGTTTTCACCAAGTGGAGGATGAAAGAGGCGACAAATTTACAGTTTATGAAATCCATGTTTTGAAGCCAGGAGGTCAGAAGACAATAGAAAAGCGATACAAGCAATTCATTGAACTTGATGAGAAAATTCGAAGAACATTGCCTTTTGCGCCAAAACTTCCACCAAAAAGAGTTTTGAACAAAAGTCAAAAGTTCTTAGAGCACCGAAGACTGAAACTAGAGTTGTATTTACAAGAACTGGTTGAAAGAGACTTGGAGATATCACGAAACATCCTCATTGAATTTTTCGAAACTTCGCTACCGCTGTGCAGTTCTGCGCGTGCTAGCTCCGCAGATGAACTAGATGGGGAAGAGGAAATTTCTCCAAGAAAAACTACACACCAACGTGTTGTTTGCTTTACAGATGATCCATTGGTCTCACAAGGGTCTTGTGAAAGTGTTATATCGTGTTCTACTGTAGAAACTGTCTTGCCCAATATTGTGGTTGTGGGGGTGTGTTTAGGGCTGTATGGAGAACACCATCCATGGGATCAGTTAGAATAGTTTTGAAGTCAGAAAATTTGAGTGTTAAAAAATATTGTGCTTTTTCTGACATAAGCTGAGAATTTTTTGTTGTTAAATTACAGCGTTACTCATGACGAACAAACATTGTATAACTTTACTGGGGGCACATGTGAGGCAATAACTACATTTTCACAACTAACTCAGTTAATAATGGTAGTAGGACTAAGTAGAGTCCAGTTTGGTCTGTAATCATACGAGTGATTAACAAAATGGGAAGATCACAAAGCGAGTAAGATTACAGATTGAATTGGACGTCCTTGCCTGTTATCAATTAATTGTAAACATTACAATTTCTGAAAAAGAAAAAATAACTTATTTTTGCAATTTTTTATTTTTAAAATATCTTCAGTAGAGATATTGTCTAAAGTTTTAAATTCTTCTATTTCAAAAGAAAAGGTTGTCATAGTGATTGGAATCAATATTGTGATTGGTGGATTTAGCTGAAAGGACATTAAAATATGGTTGGCTCGTGTTTAATTACAGCCAATGTTCCAATTACACTCTCATTACAAATTTAAGTTGCAGATTAATTAGTGTAAATTGTATCAGTTTATGCACCAATCACAATTGAGGAATTGGAATTTTTATGAATGTAAAAGAAGCAGACTTGTTAAACATTTAAGGTATAGAAGAGCATTTTTTAGCTTACAAAACATGTTTTGTTCATTCTATGAACATCTTCAGTTATAACTGCAACTAGATTTACATATACTGTTTATAAAGACTGGCTGCCATAATTAATTAAGGCAAGTACAATTGTCACAATAGTTCTTGAAATTCCTGCTAATTAATTGTAAATGGTACAATGGAAAATAGTAAAACCATTACGAGAAAAGACTTAAATTAACATGAAAAACCTGCTT
>JAOBRD020138571.1:0-10040 GCA_027575215.2 Hydrozoanthus sils | reverse complement strand
GAACTCAAGGACTTTTCAAGAACTCCTCCTGGAATTCAAGGACTTTTCAAGAACTCCTCCTGGAATTCAAGGACTTTTCAAGAACTCCTCCTGGAATTCAAGGACTTTTAAAGGAATTCTTCTGGAATTCGAGGACTTTTCAGGGACTCCTGCAATTTAAGGCCTTTTCACCTAAAGTTTCACGGATTTCCACAAAATTTCAAGGATTTCTAAAAGACACATTAGAATTCAACAACCTTTCAAGCAAATAGATTCAAGGACGTTTCAAGGACTCCTCCTGAAACTCAAGGACTTTTCAAGTATCCCTCCTGAAATCCAAGGCTTTTCATAGGCTCTCCTGGAATTTGACTTTCCAAGACAGCAAAAACCTTTAGAAAATATTTTAACTATAATTGCCATACCTGAAAATATTCATTTATTCTTTGTTGTAACTCATCTACTTCATCGGCGCACTCTTTAAGATGCACAAAAAAGTTGCCGAGATCATCAATATGTGACATGTATGCACTAACAGTTGAGCTGAAAAGAAAAATTGTGTCGCACATATAAAACACAAACTCAAAACATCCAATACCAAGACATTAATACGCAGTTTAAGGTGTGGCAGTACTGTGAAGTTACCAATGTACTTGCTTAATTTCAGGACTTATCTTTAAAATGGTGGTAAAGCAAAGAAAAAGTCAAAACCTGATAAAAGAAAGCAGTACAGATTACAATAGCTAGTTCAGGAAGATTCAGTCAACTGTAATCTGGGGACTCTAACTGGATGTGATGATTAGTGTTAAATTGACGTCAGACTAAGAGGTAACTAAAAAGTAATACAAGTACATACCCTGGCTGAGGAGCAGGAAGCACCTTCAGTTCAAACGACTCGAAAACAATGTTTGATTGTTCACTTTTCACAGAATCTAGGTAGAATACAAGATACATTAACTTTGGAGGAACTGTTACAACCAATTGGTTACATTCAGTATTCTCAGAAAATACCACTACAAAATGAATTCTAGGATTATCTCATTGCTAAATCAGAAAAAAAGGTTTAGAATGTCAGACCAACCTCCAAATTGCAACACTAATCTTTAAAGTGCATAAGAAGTGAAAAATTGTATTGCTTCAGTGGATAGACCTTCAATTGGTAAATGAGTAATAACGGTGAAAAACTTTTGTCAAAATCTTTAATGGTTCTTGAGATATTAGCATTTTAAGCCTTCAGCTGATAACGTTACGAGTGTTTCTGATAAATTTGCAGTTTTTAAAAATCTGCTGCCAAAAATCCATAACCTTTGGATCGGATGAATTTGAGTCAAACTTGGGTTAATTATCTATCTACTTCGAGATATATCAGCAGCCCAACTTTGACTTAAATACATCCAAAGGTTATGAATTGACAGCAGATTTTAAAAAAATGCAAATTTGTCAGAACCACTCATGATGTCATCAGTTGAAGACTTTAAATGTTAATATCTCATGCCTCTCACTGAGAGGTGTGCGATCGCACACGCACGCCTCAGCACACGCCTCACGTTTCTGAGGCGTGCGATTGATCGCACATAAACCACTTAAACAGAGTTTGTTCACTGCTATTCCTCATTTAGCAACGTCTTTCCACTGAAGTACTAAAATGTTTCACTTCATATGCACTTTAAGATTCAAACCATGAACTTTCAAACTTTTTGGGAGTAGGGTGTTCTTTTCGAAAACTTACTTTAATTTTAAGACTAGCTGTCCCCAAACCTTTAAAACAAGATGTACAATAAGAGAAATAACCGCACCTTTCTTTATCACTTCAGTAACTTCTGGTACACTCTGTTTCTGGATGATAAAAAAAAGTTAATACATATTTGTTCACTACAAAGCTTAACACAAACTACAGCAGCAAAAAAATACTTAATTTTAAGTTTTGATTGATTACATTTCAATGGAAACAAATTTATACTACCACTCCTTTTCTTGGTTGGAGAGCAGAAAATGTTCGATTTTTTATTTTGTAAAATACCAAATGTGAGTGAGAAAACAATATTTTATTAATACTTTTGGTTTTCAATTGGCCAGGTGAGGTTTTATTAATTGGCATTTTGAAAATTTTACATATTTTTTAGTTGTAGTCTATACTGTCTTTTCTTGTTATTTCCAGCTTTTTTGGTAAACTTTACAAACTTAAAGGAGAAGCAATTGCGACTGACAATCTAACTGGAAGAGACATAAATAATTGAAGACAACATAAAAACACACTTTTTTCATTATAAACATTTTTGAACAGAGCAAAGTCTTGCCAAACCTGCACCTAAAAGAGTCATTTAATGTATATCAACTAAAAACAACATAATAACAAACAAACCAGAAAAGTAGTAACTGGAAATATGTTGAACAGTTTGAACTAGTAATATAAATGATTGGCCATGGTCAAGTGAGGTTTCATTAAATGGCATTTTGAACAATTTACAAAATTTTGTATCTCTACCAAATTGCTTAAATATAGTCCCACAAATTAAAACATTGTCTTTTAGACTCTTTGCAAATTAAGTGACCATTAAATTTAGTACAAATTAGGCAAACTAATGAAAAGTAAAACATACTTTTGCCTGAACTTTTGGGGGGTAAAGCAGAACTCTGCCAGGAATAGGCCTGAAAAGCAAACAGGAAATACAAAATGAAATCAAAAGTAAATTTATGATACATTTATGGGATAAAGCTTAAAAGACAAAAATCAAAAGCCTGCACTAAAAGCATAGTTCTAGTAGATTTCACTAGAGCCATCCCTTCCTTTAAAAACAATAGCAAACTTGTGTGGGTGTTAGCTGCTGTGGATAGCTGTTTCTGCCTTATTGAGTCTCAAAACAAAACAGATGTTTACCTTGTTAACAGTTATAGGGCCTGCAGGTTTTTTGCATAAACAGAATCTTTGTATTGAATAATCATCAAGTATTTAAAAAAACAGCGGTTCAGCACTTTCTTAGCTTCAAAATCGAGCTTCAAAGTTGTAATGCTTGCCATGCCCAACCCTTTTTTTTGCAACAAAAAGAGTCTGGGTTCCAGAACAGCTTGTGACATCATGTCAGGAAGAATCATTCTTTCCAGGTTCAATTTTGCAAGTTTATTTAAGTTTCTTCCAAAATTCAAGACATATCTAATTTGGTCTTAACAAGTTTACCTAAATCTTGTCTCTGCCCATCAAGCAAATGGATTTATAAAGAAAAGCTTCGAGACATTCCTGAAGTGAAGTCCCTTGTCACTAATCTTCCTTTACTCGAACAACATTAATGGGTGCGGCCAAAGCGCAAACTTTAAAGCTTGATTTTGTGACAAAAATGTGGCGGAATTGTAAAATACTTTTCAGAATAATTTTCCCTGCATTCAGAGATACCTGAACCAATAATAGTGCTGATGACTGAATAGGCTGATGACTGATCAAATCTCCCCTCAGGATAAAACTATATAATACCAGAAATCCCAGTTGGGGTGAATATACACAATCAATGTTCACCTCAGAGCATCTAAACAAAATCTAGCAAGTATCAACCCTTTAGATACTGCAGGGTTCATACTCTTTCGACTTTCTGAAACTCCATGACTTTCCATGACTTTTTTCAATTTTCCATGACCTAGAATTGTTATTTTTCCCTCAATAAATCAAAGTAGTTTCATTTTTCTCTTTTCCTAGCATAATGAAATCTAAATGAGGTGAAGAAAGGGTTGTTTATTTTCAGACATTGTGGTATACCAAGCTCAACTCTAGGAATTAACACCAGCAATTCATCAATTGTTACTAATTTAAATCCTGCCAATTTCCATGGCTTTCCATGACCCTAATAAAAATTCCATGACTCTCCAGGCCTGGAAAATAAAATTCTAAAATTCCATGACTTTCCAGGTTTTCCATGACCCAATGAACCCTGTATTGTTTAACTGGCTGGGGCTGAAAGGCTAATGGGTAAACACTAGTCAGGTTCAGGCCATGTGCATGCTACTGGTGTCGCAACAAACAATAAGAGCGTCACATTTTACCTTTTTTAGCTTAATCAGCAAGGTGATTATGAGTTCATTTTTCTTGTCACGAAAATAAGCTTCTGTCAACAAATCTAGTAGTCTAAGAGTAGTCTGACAATACCTCTCAAACAGTTTTCCTTGTTTCAGTTTCTTGATTCAAAATAAAGGAAAAAAAGGTGTGAGGAAAAAAATTTAATTGAGGCTGAAAAAAAAAAATTTTGTACCATTTTGCCCACTTTTTCAGCAAAAACAGAAAATCTTGGTTAGAGTTATAAGTGATTTGAAAAATTGCCACTGAGAAGACAACTTAAAATTATCACAATATCTCTCAGATATTAAATATTTAGTTGATGTAAAAAAATGGGAAAAACCTCTAGAAATGTTTTTGAAATAGCTTAGTTTCCAAGATTAATTTCAAGAGCCTTTTGCTTGACTGTTCATTTTTCTTTAGGAGGCATTCAGAAGTGGTAGGCAGCTTTTCAGGCAAATAGATTCATAAAGAAAAGCTTCGAGACATTCCTGAAGTGAAGTCCCTCGTCGCCAATCTTCCCTTTCTTGGACAACATCATTGGGTGCGGCCAAAGCACGAACTTTAGCTTTTCAAGCAGCATTGGGCATATTTTGGGCAGAGTTTAAGTAGCAGTTGACAGCTTTTGGGCAGTGTTTTGGCAGTATTTGTAAGGCAGCATTATCAGGCAGCAATAATATTTTCTTGTTCTCACGTGTGACATCAGGCACCGTAATGTCCACCAATAGCATTATCAGGCAGCAATAATATTTTCTTGCTCTCATGTGTGACATCAGGCACCGTAATGTACACCAATAGCATGCACACAGCCTAAGGGCTTGGGACTCAACACTGCCAGTTCCAGTCAAGGTTAATTGAGTAAAACAGCTTCCTGCAAGTCATCCATATTCGTCTGAAAGCTTTAATTTACACTTAATATGAATGAGCTTCTCTAAGACTGTCCAAACCAAGCTCCATTCCCTGCTAGCTTTCAAATTTTGAACTGAAATCATAATATGTATTAATTAGTTGAAACCACTACCATACTATTACAAATGCTGCACTCTGACTGGCTAACCTTCTCACTATCTTTTGAGAAGTTGCCATTGAAAATAAGTCCATAAAATAATACTGGCCAATTCAAACATTGCATAATAGTTAGTTTCTGCTAAAAACAGTATTGGACTACTAGTTATGGTTTTCTATTAATCTAAGTCATTTTTTACCTTGTTGACTAATGACACACAGAAAACTCCACTTGTCATTAATATAATAATTAGACTCAAAAACTGTCTTAGCCAATGAATCCTTACTTTTCAAAGTGTGCCACATGTGGAAGATGTTCAATTCTTTCCAAAGTTCCCTCTGGCAAATCCTCATCAAATTTGTTCTTGTACTCAATTGGAAGTCGGGTTGACCACAGTCCTTTTGATTTCGTTTCAAGAATCTAATGGGTTCATAAAAAAAGTTACATTACAGAAATATCGTGATAGTTATTGGCACTTACTGCTGTTCATGCATACCCAAGGCTCAGTTAAACTGCAGGTCTTCTTTTTGTCTTTCTAACATACTTTGTACTTGATATTTTTAAGCATTTTTACATTATGGTGGGTCCTGCTGTCCAAGGGGAGTGTGTTCCAGGCTTGGTTAATCCAATGGAAAACGAGCAGCCTCCAGCAGTGACCTTGCTATACTTTGGTCAGATCAAATTTATAGATGCAAAACGAGTTTGTCTGTAATGGCACTTAGAATTCTTCGTGAGAATGCTGTATACAGTATATCATTCTGTACCAACAAATACAAAAAGCACGACAATATGCAGTTGTGTGATCACAGCCCGATGAGTAAATGCCTCAAAGCCAGTAGAAGTTATTCATCATTCTATGTTGCAGGTATTAAAGTGACATACAAGTTTTACAATTTTGCCCCCATGTCTTCAAACTTCAACAAAAAAAATATCAAGAAAAATTCAAAATTTTTTCTCATCTTTATTCACTTCAGCAAGGTATGTTTACCAAAGAATGCTCACAACAAAAACATTTTCTAAGAATTTAAAAACAGTTAAACTCTAAGAAAGAAATTCTTTGCAAATAATTTTTATTGACCAAAAACAGAAACTCATTTACAATTTCCTTTTTCTTTTCTTTTTTTTAAATTTTTGCATTTCATATGTTTGCAATTATTTTTTCTATTTTTTTCATTTACTTTTTAATTTTTAATTTTAACTTTAATTTTTTTCTTTTAAATCTTTGCAATTTTTATTTTTTAGAAAATCGTTAGTGGAAAACCGAGCTTAATTCCATAACTGCTCACAGATTTGGACCAGGTGAGTTCCTAAAAGGCTGTGACAATGGCAAACTTGTATAATCGTGGCATCACACGGGAAAACATACATTAACACCTATCCGTCATAACGGTTAAAAGCATTATCTGTTTACCATTCTTTTAAACGCTTTCATAATCCATTAAGTTTGTTTGAATAGGTGTTAAGTGTTTACTTGAAAATGTTTTAATGGCTTGAGCTACCCGTTAATTTTTTCTCACAACCTGTTTTAACAGCTCAGCACTATCCCTTTTTTTCCCTTGAACTTGTAGACAAATGTTACAATGGCTAACAGGTCTGGCTACTGATCGAGTAAACAAGTTTAGTTTGTGAAACTTTGTGAAACAACCAATCTCTATTTTTAAAACAACTTTCTGCAAATCCCAAACTGCGCTTTTTATAACAAATTTAAAAATGAAACAAAGAGAACTTGGGAAATTATATTCAGACTTTGAGTAGATCAATCAATTAAGTGTAAAAATTCAAAATATAACTGATAATGGTCTAGAGAGCCAAAGTCAAAAAGCTGAACAACCAAATTGAAGCTGAAAATGTCAAACCAATTTGGCCATGCTAACTTTGTTTTCTGGCTTTACAAACAGGAAAAAACCCGATATTTCTGACACTTGAGCCTTGTGAAAAGGGCAGAAATAGATTTTATTTTGCCAGCATGGACAAGAGGACCGGGTCAAGTTGTCAGATGGGAATTATGGGTAATTCACTGTATAAGTATTGAGCAGTTCAAAGATATTTCATTTGGTAGTCTAGGTTCAGCTTTCTTAGCAAACTTCTGCAATTATTTCCCTTAATCTCCATTGGGGAATGGCACTTGCATAGAGTTTGGAGAATAAGTTCCCTTTTTCTCATAGGGCTTTGGGTTTTGAATCCAGCAAGTGTCTACAGAGTTTCTATCTGGTAAAATTAAATCCATTTCTAAATCAACAATAGTACTGTCAAGTATGCAAACATATTGTTTTGTGAGAATGGAGCCTGTAAATAAATGGTTAAATAAACCAACTTGTGGCGCTTGCTAGCCAACATACTCACAAATTTGGACACTGTTTCTCAAATTTCAAGTGTCGTAAGAGCAGCAGAAAACAGTCGGAACAGCAGCGGGTTTGCATACTATCTGGGTCATATACGTATGAGCAGCATTGTAATTAAAGCATTCATGCAGCGTTAATGTGCTCTAAAAGCAGCGCTGCAATATCGACACAATGATCCATATGGGCAAGTACAGACAACCCAACTCCGTCAAGATTAGTTTCACTGCTCCTTGGCTACTACAGTATCAAACCATGTCAGTGTAAACCGAACAATAATCTTCACGAACAAAACAAATATAAACTTCACTAAGCTGTCTAAAGAATAGGCCTTAGTATGCATGTTTACGTCAAACCAGTCAATTTCACCCCCAAGGCTCATATTCAAGAAATGGTGTGAGCATTTTGCACATGTAAACGGTAATCACAAAGGAATTCTTTTCATTTGTGGATGCTTTGGGATTTGATTTATGAAAAATATTCACTTTCGTGATTCGATAGCAAGGCTTGGTGGTGTTTGACATAAAACATGCATAAGGCCTATTCTTAACAATGACGACAAGATTTTAATAACTTTGCCCTTAGCTTTCAGCCTAAAACACGATAAATGTCATAAACGTTGGGAAATTCTTCCAACAGGCCTTATGCAAGTCTATTTGGACACTACTGTTTGATGTATACTTTTAAACTAGTTTGGGAGAAATAACCGTTTCACTTTTCATAGTTAGGTAAACTTCTTTGATCAATTTCAGTTTTCTTCTTAATTGCTGCAAGCGAAGCGAGTAGCAACACTATTACAGTCCTTTGTGGGATCCCTGTGTTGCACGATAGTAGTCTATCTCATGAGTGGGAGGGTGATGGATGATTTTAGTGCCTGCAGTGTCACAATATCATACATCATCAGCAGTAGTACTTGTAGCACTTTACTTTTGATAAAAACTACTAGTTTTCTTAATAAATGACTTGTTCTGAACAGGAAAAAGCTTCTATTGTTTTAAATTTTTTCTTTAGCTTTTGCAAGAGACTAAAAGTTACCAAAAGTGCCTGTTAAACAGTCCTGTCTTGAGGTCTTAATCAAAATTAGTCAAATTCAATTATTTTGAAAAAACCTCTTGTTCCTGCCTTGTAACGAAGACTAAAATTCACTTTATAACAAGCATTTCACACTGCCTGAACCTAACCGCAGATGCCCAACATAAACCACCAGCTACTTTGATCATATGCGCCAGGTACTTTTGGGGCCTTTAAGTATTTTCTGTCCTGAAAATGCATCAGACTTCACCTCCAGGTATACAAAATTTCAAAATAAGCTCCAGCTACTTTTACTTTCCTCCTGCTACTTTTTTTTATAAACTGAAACCCCTGGTATATATGACTCATAACTCATAAGTTACGAGATTCATCCCAGGCTAGACCACTCTTGTGTACTTGAGCTAGAGACTTTACTAGACTCATAAGTACAGTATCTCTCAGCTATAAGGATGAGCACCACTTTTAGCTCAGCCCAGACTTGACATCTTGATAGGGGTTTGTTCTACATTGGCTGTGCAGTGGCTCAGCAGTTAGCACAATCAACTCATAATCCAGTTAGCGTGTTTGACTGGTATTCCTAGGGTCACAAATTCTAGCCCCAGTCAGACCACTGTGTTGTTTCCTTGAGCAAGACACTTTATCTGACTTTATTCCAGCTTAAAATTAGTACTTGTTTTATATATGAAGAGTGAGCCAAAGATTCTCAAAATTTTCTTTTTAATCTGAAGAAAAGAAGCAGTGCAATGCATAGTATGCCTGAGAAAAGCTTCAATCTGTGGCTGTGTGTAATGTGGACAGATTCCACCAAAAGAAGTTCCTATTTCCTCTTTCAAAATTCAATTAGATGCCGTAAAGGGGTTCACTGGGCTACCTTTTGACTAAGTAGCTTGTTTGTACTTTATTTTCGGATACATCAATGGGTTTCTTGTTTGTTTGCTTCAATATTTCCTTGAGTCTGCGAAACGAGCTGTTCTGAAGTGTTCGCTCATGATCATCTTCTAGTGCGAGCCAACTGCTAACACAGTGTGCAGTTATAAATGGTTTGAGCATAGAAATCAGATTGTTTCCCAACATTTTAAAGTTTCTTCTTCTTTCCCTCCACACAATTGAGCAAGAAATAAATCCTGTGAGTCAAGAGTCCAAAACATGTGCTTGAGCTGGTGCCGCAAGGAATAATTGTTGCGATCAAAATTTTGTCTTATCAACGACAACGACAACCACGACCAAGGAAAACAATTGCAGACTATGACTGAGCTTACCACAAAACAAGTGGTTCTCTGGCACAACCACTCTAGGGTGTTACTAACACAATTCATTTGCACTCATTCACAAATTTCAATCATGTTTCTTACCTGCCTAATTCTTGAAAGCATGATGTCATCTTGAAGCAAAACAAATACCAAGTTAATAAATTAATAACTGAAACATCATTTTCCCAACTTTTTTTTCATTTAGGCCAGACCAATTTTATTCCCGGGAGCACAGACCCGACTGACCCTATTTTTACGGAAAGCAGAAAAAAATAAAAAACAGACCAAAATTTTAATAAGTAAAAAAAAAAATAATTAATTGCCCCATTGATTCTGTTGAAAAGGTAATGAAAGCGGCTGTTGGTAAAGTTTTACAGTCTATTTTTATGCTTGCAACT
>JAOBRD020138463.1:0-10040 GCA_027575215.2 Hydrozoanthus sils | reverse complement strand
AAAGTTTAACTTAAGCTGAGAAGCTGCCCAGAAACTAAGATTGATCCAGTGCCCTGGTGCCCTGGAGGAAGGGGGGAGGGGGGGGGCTATTGGCCAGGAATGTGTTAGGGGTGTCTTGCCCAACTCCCAAAACCCTGACCCTATTTAAGACAGCAAAATCTTGGAAATCTATACACTATTCAAGACAAATAGAAGAAACATATTTTTAGCCTTCATATACATATATGAAGGCTAAAAATTAATATTTACCCTATATAAGACATTCATCATTTATATTTTAATTTGTAAATTTATTGTAAATCACAATACCAACTATCCATAACAGGCAAAACGTTCGGCATGACATTCACCACCAAGCGGCTGTTTAGAGTTATTTCTTTTCTCAATTTTGTTTTCTTTAGGTCAAATGGGGTCAATAATTATAGCAAGCCTGTCTAAGACAGTATATGTGCAAAAAGTGAACCCGGTTTGAGAAAGCTTAAGTTTAACTGTATACCTGTATGTATGTAAAAACTTTCTGAATGCAAGGCCACACAACTCTCAATTCCACAGTATGGCCGAAACCTTTACACATGCACACAACGGTTTCACCTAAGCAACTACTAAGTAAGTGAATGAAGCAACTGTGGACAGCTGTTTCATCCTAGTTAGGACTTATCAGCACAGTAAAGCTTGTAGAACATGAGCAAAGAGCTGCAAAGGTGAGTTCAGAGAACTGGCCTATGGTATGTATGACATACCAAACTGGACTCCCACATACTTTGCAGTGGAAGTTGACCTAAAAGCAGTTCTCTGAACTCGTTTTTGCAGCTCTTTGCTTGGAAAATCGGAAAATCTTTTGAACACTTCAGAACAATACCAGTGGCCAATCAGCACTGAGTAATTTTGCCCCTGTTGGTATCCAATCAAATTGAAGTTGTTTTGCCCTCTATGTTGTAAGCACTTTAACACTTCTCATGATAGATGAACTGGTGTTTTGTTCTTATTAACAGAAAGACTGGAGGAATGACTATCATGGTGCCTTTAAGAAGAAAGTCAATAGATGTGTTAGAAAAAGCCAAGAGTCACTGTGACAGAGTATGCTTGAAACAGCAGTTTTTGTCTGCAAAATTAATGCATTAATTAAGCAATTATCAGCTATACTTGATATCGATTTTGTGTGAACTACCACTGCTTTTCTTAGAATTGTTGGCAATTTTTTAAGGTGAAAACCTGTTAGGTCTTCATATATACTAAAGGAATTTCTCGCCTTTGTATCTGTTTACATTATAGATTTCATTAACAAATAATTAATCTGTTGTTATAAACAGGCAGCTGTTGGCACAGTTGTAATGGTTTGTGTAAATATGTTGAACTGTGCTTATTATCCAAGAAACACAGACTGGCTAGCATGTGTACAAGTTTGTAGCATACTAAAAGCTGCAATGAAGAGTTTTTCACATTTAGAAACTCAAGCCAACATAGCTTTTTCTATAACACTGTAAATATCCAAAATAGCCAAACAGATAACTGACTTATTTGACAGTTGTAACTTTTTAAATGGTAAGTTGTGGTGAATGACAGGAGCAAGTGATGACACAAGTTATGAGCTGTCTTTGTGTGCGTAATGTTAACTCTTCACTTACACCGAACAATTATGCATTAGGCACTTTCTGCCTAGCTGTTGAGCATGTTCTTCTCATTTCAAACATTAACTCCCAATTTCATCAGTTGCAAAATTTCCCGATATGTCCTTAGGAAAATATGTTAATTAATTAAGTTGTTATAATTTACAAGATCATAGCCTTGCTCTCTCAACTCTCTCGGAATACAAGGGCTCCTTTCTATTGATGTAACCAGTCTACCTACTATGAGTATGATCTGGGAAGCCTCAGAGCTTTAGTCCTGAAATGTGAGCCATACAGTATATCAACGAACTACCTTTCAGGACTTGCACAAAGGCATTTGTTAATGGTTTAATTGGAAACGATTAAAAAAAGTCGATCGCTGCAGAACAGAATTGAATTATCCAAAACTGGTTACATGAAAAGACTGTGCATGGATCCTAGTTGAAGAAAGACCCAATGTTTATTTGTTAAGCTTAGGACTCAAAAGTTTGACAAAAGAAATACTAATTATTTTATGTACTTATTTACACAAATTATTTAGAGGACAACCGAAATTGTAACTGCATTCAAGTCAAATTTTTATTGTTGTTATAGTTTTCTGATTAATTTTAAGTTGAGGAAAGTCATTAAGCCAGCAAAAGAGTTGTGGCGTTTTTCTTTCCACTAGTGTTCTAAAGTATATTTTGTCTATATTTTCTAGCATGATATAGGAGGAAACATTTTAGTGGTGAAGTTCTATATTGACTGTCTTTTTTTGCAGTCGATAAGTAGTTGAAGGGTCGACCAATCTAATGTAATCCGTTGCCTTTTTAAGACTCAGTTGGAGTTTTATCAAAAAGGCAGCATTCACACTCAGCTCTTGTTAACTCGAATCAAAGCTGATTCAAATTTGTAAACATTTGCAGTTTTTTCCTGGGAGTTTTGTACTTCAGATCATTACTCAAACCTTTTCAGTTTCCCTTGAAGGCTCGAGTTATTGGAAGTTGACTGTACTCAATTTGTAACTCAACCTTTGACAGTTACATATTTATCGTATTGTACCCAACACATGTTCTCTCCTAGCAAATCAAAATTACATACTATTGGTTTTGTGCTGAGCTTGATAACATGTTATATAAACATGGAAAATCTTTGCAACTTGGCTCAAACTTTACTATAATTGATTAAACAGTATTTCTAGTTTTTGTTCGTTATAAGGTGGCTGGCTTTATCCACTGACATGTTTTCTATTGACTCTTGTTTGGCTTTGAAGCAGGCTTAGTTGCCAAACCGCCCACCTTGTATCTGTTGTATATGTCCGAAGTTAGTTATTGTAACAAGGTTTTTCATGTGCAGATGTAATTTGAATATGGTGAGATTAAACTGTGTGAAAATAATATCCTTGGAGACTGGGAGTTGGCTTTAAGATTCCTTGAGTTCAAGACCATCAGTTGGTGATCATGTTTTGTCCAATCGGAGTGCCAGAGGCGTTAACGTGATTCCGCTCCCTTGTATCAACTTGTTCAAAGATATCAAGTGGGGAGCCACTGTCGCTTAATTGAATTTCAAAAGGAATTGATTTGGAATCAATTCCCTCCAAACTAGAGTTGCAAAGGTATCGACTGGGGATCCACTGTCATTATAATTAGAGTTCTTGGAGAACAACTAGGAAGCAATTCCTCCTAACTAGAGTTCCAAAGCTTCT
Organism: Hydrozoanthus sils; assembly: GCA_027575215.2. Lineage (NCBI taxonomy): Eukaryota > Metazoa > Cnidaria > Anthozoa > Zoantharia > Hydrozoanthidae > Hydrozoanthus > Hydrozoanthus sils. The sequence goes on along the minus strand of JAOBRD020138463.1, from coordinate 6,749 downwards.
AACTGGGGATCCACTTTCACCTAAATAGAATTCAATCCATTCCCTAGAGTTCCAAACTAGCCTAAGTGGGAACCTACTGGGAATCTAGCCAGAGTTTTAAAGGGAATAACTGGGGACCACCTCTAACCTAACTAGCTCTAAATGGAACAATTCTCTTATGTGGAAAGTAAAAACAATTTAGCTGACGAAGATTTCTTCATCGTCTCGATACTTTATTTCCTTGGGATATATTGTTTCCACGGCTTTTTGATCTTAGATAGAGCTACAATGATTCTCGACTAGAGTTCCAAATGTACCAACTGGGAATCGATTCCTTCCAAACTCGTGTTCAAAAGATACTATCATCTAACTTGAGTTCCAAAAGTATCAAATGGAAACGCAGTGTTTTCTATTTCTATTTTCTATTTCTATTTCCTCCTGACTAGATTCCGAAGGGTATCAACTGGGGACCAACTGTCAAAAGGGTTCTAGAGGTATAAACTGGGAATCCATTCCTTCCTAACTTGAAATCCAAAGATCGTAACTGGGGACCCATTCACACCTAAGCAGTTCTGAAGGGAATAACTGGGGACTCGCTTTCATCTAGTTGTTTTAGTATTTACCAAAGATTAGGGGAAAGTGCGCTTTGTTTTCAAAGAAACTACCAATTAAACCTTTTCCCTATTTTCAACGTGCGCGCTTCCAAACCTCTGCTCTTGTTAAACTATTAAAACTGATTCCTCCTTTTCGTCCCTATATTAGCTTCTAATTTTGTTTTGACTGATTCTTGTCATTCTGAATTATTTTTTGTTTTGTCCTGTTTTCATGTTTTTAGGTGTGTTTTTGTGTACCTTTAAACAGTTATCACTCTTACATCTGCTAATCATGTACTGTTTGTTATTTCAAGACAAAAGTAGCCATCTGAAACAATCAAGTCTCATGATACAGATTCTAATTACAGTAACTCCACGTATAGTATGTTTCTGAAAAACTTCCAGGCAACACCCGTTTAACTGAGCACTATTATCACTCAATCCCTGATGATGGTCATAAAAACCGAAATTTAGTTGAAATAAACAAAAAACTCAGAAAATCTAGAAAGCCAAATTTATGAGTTCCTTCTTTAGAGATTTTTGTTTTTATAAGATTTTTGATATTTTACTGTCCACAGTCTTTGGGCAAACTGAATAGTTTTCGTCCCTCCAGAGTCTCTGTCCCTCTTTGCCTCTGAGAAACTGAAGGTCGTGCTTTGGCTTTGGTGGTTAATAGAGACAGAAGCTCTTAGAACAAGAATGAAGTTCCCTCAAAACAGGCTGGAAAAAAGGTTAAAGCAAAAGTAAACTGACCGCATTTAAAAAAGGTAGCGTGATAACAAGGGCCAGAAAGAACAGAAGCTGGTCACAGAAAATTGGAAGCGGAAAGGAACCTGGACTACGTGCAGGTTTCCAGTACCAAAGATAAAGAAATCACTCGATGCAAACTTGAAGACTATCCTGCATTTGGAAAATCAATTTTGAGTCTTGCTAACTCTTTAAGAAAGGAACACTGTCAAAAGCATTTTGAATAATTTAGCAAGTTCTACAACTTTGTCGGATTTGATTCTTAACTGCGGCGGAAGCAAAAAATTATTGGGAGGGGGAGGCACAGTTGAAATTTTAATAGTTTGCCATAAGTTCGGAAACTCCTATTCGAAAGTTATTGTGGTTAACCAAAAAATTATTGGGGGGTGGGGCTGCCCCCCAGGCCCGGCCCACTCCCCCCCCCGGTTCCACCGCCCATGCGCAAAAAGTTTTTCGATCGATTCCAAAAACGTGTATGCCGGGCTAACATTAACATTTCCGCTCTCCAGAAATTTAAAATCGTTTGAGCTGGTTACACAGCAGCTTAAATATTCTATTCTGCGCATGCGTGCAGACACGGCGTACCAGCCTCTGCTGGGTCATTCTGTTGAGCGCCATGACGCCTACTATGCAAAAATAAAGGGAATTAATGAGCTTGGCGGACCGGTTAAAAGGAGCTACATTTTTATAAATCCGGTAAAATATGCTAAACCAGGATAAGCAGGCTACATATACACAATCAAAGTGTTTATTTCTTTGTATTAGAAATTTGTCATACACGTGCATTTTGTATCAGCGCATAAATATTGATAACTTCAATTGTTTACATCATTGCAATGAAGGAATACATAAATTAAGTATGTTATTCGTTTATGGTTTTACCCTAATTTTCTTAAAAAATTACATATTTCATAAATCCTTTTTAACTATCACATCTGAATTTGTTTCCAGCAAGCAGCAGTAAGGATTGTGTATTTTGATAAAGACGAGTAGAATAAAAGTCTTGAAGGGCGTTTTTATAAAGGCTTTAAAATTTTGAAAGACGTTTTGTATTTCAAGTTGTTGCATAAATAATTGAAAGACTTAAAGTGATTTCGAAGCATTTGGACGGAAAGAACTGTTGGCACTTTTACCATCTTTTAAGTGCTGATGTGTAAGGTCGCATATATGAATTAAGCAGCTGCTTTCAGATTCTTGTCATTACCCAATACTGGTATTGCTGATGGCTTGTCATGAATACATTAGGGTTACTAGTCTGCTATGAAGAAACAAAATGAGTTATACAAGATGTTGCATGGATAATTCAAATAAAGTTTATCCTGGATATGAAAAGTTTGTGCTAAATATTGGATCGCTTCATTTTTCAGAGGATGACTAACCAAAGTCCATCGAGTAGACAAGTACGAGCTCGTCGCCCTAAACAAACGTTGTTTAAACGGAAATAAATATATATATAAGTGAGCCACATCTCTGCCGCAAGCGAATAAAAAGGCACTCATATGAGTTCAAAAATAGTTTATGTTTACGTAAAGCAACGAAAACAGCCGATCGGTTGTGTTTTCCCTGAAGGCACGTATTGTTAATCAGCATCAACAAATAGCTTGACTGGGGGCAATCTAAAAAATATTTCCAAAATCGTGATATAAAGAGCATCAAGTTTCAAAAACAGAGAAATACCTAAACAGGTGTTTCTCACCCTATTAGTTCCATTTTGTATGGGGAATTTTACTTTTCATATTCAGTGGTTCTCATTTTCTCAACATGAAACGTTTTATTTCGTACGTGACAGGGTTCGTACTCATTCCAGGACTTTCCACAACTTTTTCCATTAATTTTTTCGATTTTCCATGACATAGTTCCCAATGTTATTTTTTCCCTCAATACATCAAAAGTAGTTTTATTTTACCTCATTCCCACGTACTTGGTTGCAGCCGCACAAGTTGGTCTGATTCAACTCGGTTTTACCGCACAGCGTCTTCATGACTATATCTCAGCAGAAAATCATTGATTATTCATCAAAAAGGCGTGTAATTTTGTGCAAATATATGGATTGGTTATATTTTTCTACTCGTTGTTTCCAACCTAAATTCTGCCAATTTTCCTTTACTTTCCATGACCCTAATCAAAATTCCCTGACTTTCAAGGCCTGGAAAATCCTAGGTTTTAATTGACCCGTACGAACCCTGCGTATTAAATTATAACACCGACTCAGCATTTTCAAGAGTAAATAGAATATTACAAGTCAGAACGCTATAAAAAAAACTTGTTAAGAGGTTATGAAGTAGAATTATGAAAAGTGATGTTTTGTTATCGTAGGTTGAGAGAAAACTAATACAAAAGTCTGCACAACAGTATAAACCCTTAACAGGCATTCTGGCTGGCTTGATACAAAATTTAGGGAGAATGTTAGGGATGAATAACAAGAAAATAGGGCGTTTTAGGGAATTTATATAGAAAAACAACACTATACTTATATTCTTTCTACTAATATTTAAACAGAAATATACACTAATGAAAGTCAGTCAATGAAAATGACAATGCTCGCGACCAGAAAAAAAATTGTAAATTTAATTTTAGAGATCCAAAAGCCACCGATTGGCAATGACGTTATGTCCGAGGGTGATACAAGTTGAAGGATCATCGATCGAATTAGAACACAAATAAACTTCTGATGCTGATTTCCTTTCAAAAATAGGAATTTCTATAGGAAAAAGTTAAAAAATTTTCATAGAAGTGGGATTTCTAGGGCTTGCCGAATTAATAAGGGATTTTTAAGAAACTTTTGGCCTACCAGAATGCCTGCTTTATGTGTGCTTGTACTTGTAGACGGCCGCATACCGACGCGCTGAAGCAAATCGCATATGTTAGACGCCGACACAAATTGGAATGGAGCGTTTTATATGAATAAACACACTTTGAAATGTTTACATCCAGACACACACTGGTGCATTAGTGAGCAGATGTTTATTGGCACGTTTGTGCACAGACACACTGGCGCGTTTAGGAGTGGACGCAAGCTGACGACACGTTTGCATACAGGCAGACGCGCGGTTTTGCACGGCTGCTAGCCTGAGTACGTTAAAACGAGAGCATAGATTTGCAGGCAGTTATATGCTACAAAAACCCCTTCAGACTTTATCTACTTGCCATGCTCAAGTACTTTCAGCAAAGAGTTTTTATCTGATGCAAGCTAATCACTATCGCTATCAATTAGCACAATCCTTCTCCTCTTTTGCTTGCTTCCCTTTCTCCTGGTAGCTGTAGAACCATCGCTCTGGTCCCCCGTACCAAACTGCCATCTTCCGTCACACACCCTGTGTTGTTTTGACGATGAGGACGGCTGACTTTTGAAATGATTCTCTTTAGAAAGCGTACCTCTACTCTTGCTGATTTCTTTACTTTTGAACGACTTGTGTTGAATAAGATTTCTCCTACAAGTACCTGAATCGGTTAAGCCTGATTCCTGGGCGCTGTTCTTTTGTTGTGATCCAATATGGATCGATGGCATTTTTGAAGGCGGAGAAACACCACTGTCCGAATCACCAAAAGAGTTCGCTGGCGATCTATGGCGCCTCCTAGTGAATATAGATCGGTTCTTACTGACGTGCGGTGAAGGCTCTATAAAAGCCTCGCTTTCATATTCAGTGTTTCCGACTATCGCCGACGAGATTGTTGAATACCCTTGATTTGTATCTTCGGCAGTTCTAGATTCGAAAGAGTTTGGTCGTTTGTCGACCGCACCAAAGTCTTTTTCACCACTTTCAGAACTCGTACCTTTCTTTCTTTTCAACCCAGCCCATAAGCTCAAACCCTCGAAGTCGCTACTGTCGGAGCTTTCATTCTCTTCTTCAGAAATAAAAGTGCTTGCCTTATGCCTGCGGAGATGGAGGTTTCTACTATCACTGTGACTGCTAATAGTGTTTAAACACCCCAGCTGTTTATGAGGACGTCCAGACTTGCTGCTGTTTCTGCAAACACGCATTGATTTTTGTCAATTTCATTTCTTTGCTCATTTTCTTCTTTAATAATACACATGAAAAAATTTCTCGATTCTGATTGGTTGAAAGCAGTTCAATTTTTTTCTTAACAAAGTGTAACAAAAGCTAAACAAAGTGCAAAAATACTAAACAAAATCCAAATTTGCAAACATTTCCCTCCTAGAATTTGGGAACTTTACTGTCTCAAAATTTGATTCAAACTGTCCACTGACAATTACTATGCGTGGCAAAAAAAAAATTTCCAAGCATGCGTCGTTTGTCACTTCTTGCAGGTTGTCTTACTGAAGAATATGACTTATCTCGTTCAATTTGGAGTTTATTTGCATTCGTGGGTTTTCAGAACTCGCCCTATGGGCTCATGCAATTTTGATACTTTCTGAAAAACTCAATCATGCAAAAAAAATTCCAACTTAAACTCGAAGTTGTATTATTTCCTATACTAACAATTCAAGAGCTTAGGTAACTCAGTGTTAGCTGCTAAGGCAGGATGCACAACGGCAACCATTCCGGGCTATCAACATTGGCTCTTTCAGTCAGTAGTACTGGCAAATTCTCCCAACTAGAGCCCATTCTTATCAATGAACAAGTTTGGGAAAACTCTAGTTTTCATCTTCAGTAGTTTACTGTGTTTGATCAATTCTCATTTTCTCATTAGCAAAGGTTTTATCTTATTTGTGTTATGTAAGGAGAAGTTACATGTTGATAACTGACAGGGATTGAAATGGTTAACACATTGCTACCAATACATTTACAAAAAAGATTAATAATAACAATACTAACATTAACACCATTAGCAGTATAATTTTTTCTATTTATTAGGCAATTTCAGGCAATCTAATTTTGCAGTAGGAAATTACAGACTGTGCCTATAATTATATTTTAGTTTTACCAGGAATACACTGAAAACAATATTTGAACCAATATTTAAAAAAGTGACAAAAAATGTCTGTACTGTAGGTCTGACCAGTAATCAAAGGAACTTGAGGTATTATATGATAAATAAATTATTGTCGCTGTGAAGTGACGAGGAAAGCTGACGTTTCAAGCGTTAGACCTTCATCTGAGCATGACTGACATGTTTCTGCATTCTGATCCCTGTTAATGATGATGCTCAGACGAAGGGCTAACGCTCCAAACGTCAGCTTTCCCATTCATCTCACGGCGACGATAATTTATTTATCATAATTTATAATACTTCAAGTTTATACTACTCGCCGACGCATTCAATAGTTTTTTTAAAAACTATATACCTGTAGTAATCAAAGGGTTGTTCACCTTTGATTGCTGGTCAGATCTGCAGGCATTTTTTTGTTACTTTTTTTCCAACTGTATAGTTTTTACATTGAGATAGATTTTGCTCAAGAACATCTGGAAGTCTAGAGAGCTTACAGCCAACACAAAACTCATGATATTCAATTCCAACATCAAAACA
>JAOBRD020138247.1:0-10041 GCA_027575215.2 Hydrozoanthus sils | reverse complement strand
GTTGTGAAGGACACTCAAAGACGGAGGACAAAGCAAACAAATTGCTTTTTTCTTTCAGCATTTATAAATGTCTATTAGGAATTAATTTTGCAATAACTGTGATAATATTAAGGCTGCAGATCTTCAGATGTAAATGTTTTGCTGTTTCATGTATGAACACAAGAAACTACTAGAATGTAGATCGATGTCGACCGCATCTTTGCGCGACGCAGAAAATAGTTTTCATCAACTAAAACTATAAAAATCAGAACAAAAGTAGCTTTTTTGATATTACGACGAGCATTTATTCGGAATTATCTGAAATTTATATTATATATATGTTAAGTCGAAATAGAAAAACAATAAAGTTTGTGTTTGTCGCGTCGTGGTTCATGAACCATAGTTTATACTGAACTTGTCTCGCCGATGGCAAAATTACCAAAATAATACCAGCGCCTACACATAATGTTTTCAGTAATTTATTTTTAAAAATCAGATTTTTTATCAAGTGCTACCAGTACTAACGAATTTTAATGTTGTCCGAGAAAACTAAAAACTCAACGTATTTCAAAAACTTTCAATCAAAATAAATAAACAACTAGTCGGGCTTCACACAAAGCTTGAAACCAAGGAAACAATCTGAACGTCGATTTTCTCATCAAAACATAATGTATGTTATCTTTCTTCAAATTTGTATGTTCTGAAGCGAGAAAAATTCAAACTCCATTGCCTGGAGTCAATTTCCATTGGTCAGCTGGATCAAAATTTTAAAAGATAATATGCGGAAACAAGAACAAAAAGGAGATAACTGCAGCTGGTTAAGCTTAATTGGTTTTTGATCCTCCATCGATCGAGTGTCACCTCAATATAATGCTTCTCTATACAACCGAAATATCCGCATTACTAATGATTCAAGATGAATGCTCAGTTAGCAGTAGCAACAAAATGCAGAGGCAAATAAACCCCACAACACAAAACTGCCATCGAAGTCGAAGATCTGCGAAAGCTTTTGAAAAAACAAAGCAGTTTTTTTCCTTTGCTTAACCACTCATCCTTTTGATATGCTTTTAGTTCAACATTGTTCTCTGCTTTTAACAAAGAGGTCGAGAAGCGGGTCGTAACAAATCTTTCACTGAACATGGATGCAAACATACGCGCATGTCGTCCGTCATGACGGACGTGATTCAATTCATGAGGACAAATTTTCTTTAAATCTTCGATAAATTGCCACCAAAAAGACAACCACGGTCAGCTTCTACCGGCCGAGCTGCTGAAGATGATAGTACAGATTCATCTATCTGCATTAATACTGTCAAGGAACTCATCTTGGCTCAAACGGAGTCCTTGAAAACTTGAAAACGACAAAGTTCACGAGTTAACAGTATCTCTACATGGACTAAAGGCCAGCCTCGAATTTAACCAAAAAGAAATTGCCGAGCTGAAGATACAGATCATCAGCTAGAGTCAACAACTTACTGAAAAGGCAAAGATCATTTCTGATCTCTCAAGCGAAATGACCACCATGAGGACCAAATTAACATATCTTGAAAATCAAAGTCGAACGAATAATGCACGAATTAATGGAGTTCCTGAAGATCCCAATGAGTCTTGGGACCAAACCGAAGAAAAGCTGAAGAGAACTCTAAAAAGAGAGCTTAATCTTGTAACTGAACTTGCCATCGAAAGAGCTAATCGCACTGGTAGATCTAAAAATGCTGTTGGATCCGTGCTAAGGAGGCCGAGAACGATCGTCTGCAACTTTTATAACCCGAAAGTCAAATAATCCATCATTAGATCAACAAGAAAATTGAAACCAGCTAATATTTATGTGAGCGAAGATTTTGCCGATGACACAGTTCAAAGAATAAGGCGCTGCTGCCAAAGCTAAAAGAGGCTAAAAGAGCAGGGAAAGATTGCTTATCTAGTGCTTGACAAGCTAGTTGTTAAATCACCTTATCGATCCCGCACTGGGCAACAGTTTTGGCAAGTCACCCCTGTGAAATGAAACTGGGAATTCCTAGGATATTCCTAGGATTATCTTAGGAATTCCTAGGAATTTAGGTGTGAAATTTCACGGTAATTCGGACTTGGAATTCTCAAGAATTCCTAGGAATTCCCAGTTGCAGAATTTGGTTTTAAAAATTCTCAAAAATTCCCACAAATTCCAAGTTACATGACCAAGTAATTAGAATTCCTGGGAATTCCTAGGAATTCTCAAAAATTCCTAGGATTTCAAATAAAAAATCATTGAATTCAGGATTAGGGTCCAAAAAATTTGAGAATTCCTAGGAATCCTTGGAATTTTTTAGAATTATTGCAAATGTCATTAAAATTGAGATAAAACACCTTACAGTATCATACATAAAATTTAAATTTTGATATGGAAACAATGTACAGCCAACTAAACAGTTTGTTTAGCTCTGGTTCTTTTATTATTCACACCAAAATGAATGGAAATGCTTACATTAAAGAATTTTTATCTAAAGCAAAAACCATTTGAAACCACAAAACACCTTTGTTTACCTATTCCTTAATGTAACAACTAATTTTTTCCAGACCAACTTGTGCTTTCATAGAGATACAACAATGTTTTTGTAAATGAATTTATTTTTCTAAAATGAAGAATCGTACAAATTCAAAGCAAACTAAAGTTTGGAAGGACACTACTGGCAGCATAGATTTATCATATTAATTTATATTCTTAATTATTTCAAGAAAGTGCACCTGTCCTGTGTCATGTTTTTCAAACATTTCAAATTGCAATAAATCAATCATCGTAAAATTATTTCTTTTGCACTGATCTCTCAATTTTCTCAGTTTCCTGTGACTTCTGCCTTTTAACTTGCAGCCTCGTACTCCTTCTCCATCAAACCTATTGATCAGAAAAACAAAAATTAATCTAAACTTCTAATTTAACTGGAATCATACAGCTTGATCTGTACGACTCCCAACCTGCATTACTAATACTATAGTCTTTTGAACACCATGGCTACATAACATTTCTTGTTACTTATTAGAAGCTAACTTTTGTGTTTAAACAGCAAACAAAAGAAAAAAGAAAATACTACATAAAAGTTAGCCAGGTCTACTTGAATACAGAAATGATAGTGAAAGAAATATTACAGTATGTAAAGAATATAATTTATATACAATAGTATTGACAACATTAAATAAACAATTGAACACAAAGTCGGCTGGGTGTCCACCGAACAGCAAAGGAAAATACTCTGGGGGTTAATAGCTGGGTTGATCTGGTTACCAAAGCCCTTGTATACGTATACTTTGTTTACGGTACCCAACTACTTCAGAGGTCATTTGTTAGACAATATTGAAAATATACCAACATTACTTATTCATATCTGGAGTTTCACTGTAACCTAACACAGCAAAAGTTAAAGGGGCTGTAAGAGGGGGAAAACTTTTCGGGTAACTGCATGTTCTACATCTACTACATTGTATGCGGGCTAGTCAAGAGGTCATTTGCAAATTTATATTATGCAGTAGTAATCAAGTTAAAAAATAGTTCTACATTTTGAAAGAGATACAAGGCATCACTTATATAAATATATTTCTTCAACCTGCTCAGGGTTGAATGGTGTGCATCCTTCTGCACTTCAAACAACAAATTATGCAAATTTTGGTGATATTCTAAAATCTATCTAGGAGAAATCCAGGTACATTTATATCATGATAATATTACATATAACTAAACATTTAGTGATTACATCCGTGTAGTTGGTTCCCGAATTTTTTATAATCTAACACTCTTTTTAAAGTCAAGGGGCTGAAAACACTTGTATATTTCGTGGATAAGAAAAACTGAAAATGCACACAAAACAAGAACTACAGAACACGTAAACGAGGAGAAAATTATCAAAGAAAGCAAACATGCAAGAATCTTGTATCAATACACAATTTTAAGGCATATTTTTAAGAAAGTGTGTCAGAGAAGTCCAGCTGGTTGAAGATCGAGAGTAAAAACCTATAGGTAAGATGTACTTTAAAGTAGCAAGTTCATATACCTATATATAAATGCTTTATTTTTTAGAGACTTAGTGTCAAGATCCTCGGCGCTTATATGTTTGATGTTGAAGAACAAGTTTACTTGAAAGATCAAACTTGATCGGGAGGCCACTTTGAAACATAACGATCGATCTAACACTTCATCGAACCATAAAATTCATGTGATCAATCTAGAAATTAATGTCACTCTTCTAAAATCATTGATTCCTTTACTTATGACTCTTATTTACGATTGTGTTACTATGTGCTCATACAAATTAAAACACTTACCTTTTCTTTTGAGCAGCGCTTCAGCAAGCGTCCTTTTGCCTTTGGTTAAACTGAAAATCCCGATGAAATGTGATCTCTTATTTGATTTTGGAGTTCCACGCGTTCCATCACGTCCGATTAACAAGTACAAAGGAGAGGTGGTGAGCTGGTAACCAGTGCCAAGCCTTCCTCATGCGTTTCTTAGAAAAAAGTCTGCTGTCGTTCAAGACGCTTCTCTGCACGCAAAGATGCGCTCTCTGTAGAGGATCTTGACGTGATGTTTGTCTTATTTATCAGATCCACTTTCTGATGACTCAGTTTAGCACACCAGTAAGTTCAGGATCGTTTGATTGTAGTAACACAACCGATGTCGATCTGTATCGAACACGCGTAAAACTTTATCACCTTTTTTATTAAGCTAGAATAGAATATTAAAGTTTCCTATTCGGAGGTGGTTTAGTGCTAGACATTTTCTTAATCACAAATCAGGCGGCCTTTTCGTAAATTTTATAGGCTCGTATGTTGTGATTTCAAACAGACAATTCTTCTCAGTAGTGTATGTGTATGGACTTTATTTTGTAAATACTCTAAGCTTCCGAGATGAGATAGGATAGGAGTTAAAGTAGATGAGAAGAGAACTGCCAACTTTCGTCTAAAAAAAGTCAAGAATTCCTAAGAATTCCAAGCCTACAGAGAGTTCTGTTTTTCCATTCCCAGTAATTCTCACAAGTTCCAAGCTCATTAAGTCGAAACTTGTTTGCAGAAGATGGAATTCCTAGGAATTCCAAGCCTACAGACAGTCCAGCTTTTCCATCCCCAGTAATTCTCAAGAATTCCAAACTCATTTAGTCAAAACTTATTTGCATAATTAGCAATTCTTGGGAATTCCTATAATTCCTAGGAATTCCCAGAAGGCTGGGAATTCATTTCAATTCGCAGGGGCTGACCTCCCTTCTACGGCAACCGAATAAATCCAAGGCAAGAAGGCAGCCCAAGCTGGGCAGACATCGTGCAGACAAGCCAAGAATTCAATCCACTTTAATGTATAAAGTATGTATGTTACTCGGTAAAACTGAACTATTCTGGTTGTCAGAACTGAAATCTACTTCATTTCTATGTGGAATAGCATTATCTCTATGTTTACATATAGTGACCTTGCCACGCACTGTCTCTGTATTTACAGATAATAGTTTTGCCACAACTTCTATTCTTAGTTCTAGTCGTAATAACTAATTACGAGTCATACTGAGTCACTGAATACATCTGTTCCTGGTCTAATTCACTGCAAAATTTGCTGTAAACTTATAAGAGATAATCGAAATTATCTGCACTGCTGCAGTTGTAAACAGATGCTTACATTTTCATCTGAAAGATCTTAAACTTACTTCTAATAGCCCGTCGTGGCTATGTGAGCATTGTATCTATTCCGCTTTCCCTTTTTACTAGCCTGAATAACTTTGAGTTTAACCGATTGCATTCATATTCATCTCCTTCTTCTCGGGATACGTTGCCATCTTTCGAAACATTATCTAAACTGTCTATGTAGACTAATCTTAGCGATTTCGACGCTGAAAATATGCTGCCTAATCCTGTATTATCCGTCGTATTATTATCTTGACGACTTAGATGATATTAGATCTTCAGTTGATTCAAAAACGTTTTCTATTTTTAATCAGAACATAAGAAGCCTTGATTCACACTTTGAAGAACTTCAAGCAATTCTCTCATATATCAATATACTCTTCCATATCATTGGAATAACTGAAAGAAGAGAAAATAGAGACAAGGGCTTCAAAATGAGTAACAAGCTTGATGGATACAATTTTTATTCTCAACCAACAAACTCATTAGCTGGAGGAACCGCTCTTTATATAAAAAAATCGTTAAATCACTATAAGCGATCGGATCTAAACTTCACCTGTGATGAGTTTGAGAAAATTTGGATCGAGATAAAGAATGTTAAAGCTAAAAATATCGTATGTTCCTGCATCTATAAACATCCTTCATCAGACTCTAAAAGATTGAGAGAATATCTGGATACAGTTCTCTCGAAAATCGAGCATGAAAACAAACTTGTGTACACAATGGGTGATTTTGATATAAATTTGTTAGATTATGATAAGCATTACGAAGCTAACGAATTTCTCGATACATTAAATGCTAATTTTTTGCATTCATATTCATCTCCTTCTTCTCTGAATATGTTAACATCTTTCGAAATATTATCTAAACTATCTATGATGCCTAATCTTTGCGATTTCAATGCTGAAAATATGCTGTCTAATCCTGAAAATTCGTCGTATTATTATCTTGAAGACTTAAATGATATTAGATCCTCGATTGATTCAAAAACGTTTAATTTTTCATCAGAACATAAGAATGTTCAGAAACATCTGCCACTCTTATTGACCATATATATGGTAATTCTATTGAAGTTCTAGCACCAGCGGCAATGTCGTAATTAACTTGTCTGATCACTTCGCACAATTCATGCTCATCAACGACCTTAAAATAGATTATAAATCTGCAAAGTATTATGTTGACGATTTTAGCAAACTTGATAAAAATAATATTCAGGATGAGTTTTTGTGTATTGAAAGGGACGAATTAAAACGGAATGGCTGGGACTGTAATGCGACTTCTGACTCGTCGATCTCCCTTCTAGTCTGGACGATGTTTTATAACGCAAGTCTTAAAATACAAACTCTTATAGACTCTAAAGTAGTCTTGAAAGCTTCCACTGTTGGAGCCGGCACAATCGTTAAGAGTTTGGGTGAACTTTTCAAAACTTTTCGCGCCTTTGTACTTGCCTCAACTTCATTCACAAACCAACCCTGTGACATTCTCTCTCCATCATTCTTCTCCAACTCATCTTCGGTCTTCCTCTTCCTCTTCTACCTTCAATCTTAAAATTCCATGCCTGTTTCACACACTTGTCATCACCGTTTCTCAATACATGACCCAACCATCTCAAACTTCCTTGTCTAACGATTTCAACAATTGTGCCCTTCAGTCCTAATCTTTCAATTAACTCTTTTGTGTATATTCTATCAGCCAACTTCACACCACACATCTTTTAAAACATACGTCTTTCTGCTCTTTTCAAAAAATCTTCTTCAATAGATCTTACCATCCACGTTTTTGATCCGCATGTCATGACAGGTCTTACACATTTCCTGTAGATTTTCCTTTTAGATTACAAGTGTACCTTTTCCCACACAACACAGAAGACATAGTGTTAAATGCCTTCCATCCAAGAACTACTCTCCTTGTTAACAAAGGTTTCTTTCTTGATAATAAGAACGATGAAAAAATGCACTTGATAATAGCCATTACAACCTCCAGGAAAAGAGATTCAAAGAGAATTGTTGGTTTTTGAGGTTGTGGCTCCGTCATATTCAATACTCGCAACTCGCTGCTGCCATGTAGATAATTAATCTAACTACATAACACGTAACATGCTTAAAAAAATGGAGTAGGGCTTAGAACTGGTAGAGAGCAACAAATGGTAAACACATTTTCCGTTTGGAAAGTTTTCGGTCAGGCAAACCAAAATAGTCTTACCATTTACATTCCAACCGAAATTTCTCCATGGTATGGAGAGTATGTAACCTGATCAAAAAACAAAGTCCTTGTTTTTTGAATAAATCCTTTAATGGAAAATGAAACCTATATTATAAAAGAAATTTATTGATTCAACCCCCCCCCCCCACCGTAACTTTCTTGTTATTCATCCAAAGCATGTGAAACTTGGGTCAATTAATAAGTGTTGTAAGCCCTACACGATAGTGGTGTCAATTCGTAATGAAAACACGTGATGTCATGAAGACGTCACAACATTTGATTTTGTTAAGCACTTTTAGCACTTCATGATTTCTGTCGCTGAAACCAACGTGTAAACTCTAAACTTGAATTATTTCGATGAAAAAGGCAGAGAGAGATTTTGTGATAATTAAAGTTTTAATATAATTAAGGTATGACGTATTGCTGACAACATAAATATGTTAAGGGAGTGTTGCCCATGGCAACAACAAAAAACTGCTATATCTCCGTGGTTTTCAATTTTTTTTAGTAAAAGTACGGCATACAGGAAAATAAGGGGCTTGGTTCCTTTAAAGCAACATGTACCAAAAAAAAAAATCTATGTACCAAAAAACGTAATTAGGGAAACTTTTTCAAATTTTTGATAATTTACCCATAATGCACCATTCCTAACATAATCTTATCAAATAGCAGAAATTTTGACAAATCAAGTTTTGTTTTGCAGTTCCTAAGGTTTTTATTCAAATTAAGCACGTGAAAACATTTTTAAAAATCACAACAACTAAAACTGCTAAAACTGCCATTCATTTCTTGGTTACCCTGGTAACAGCATACATCGTAGATTACTAAACTACATGTCAAAAGATTCCTAATAAAATCTTAGGAAAAATTACGATGTTTCATTATTATTGTCTTAACTGTACAGAAGTTAGGGCCAAAAATCCAACTGGGGGGGGGGTGGGGGAGGTTTAGTCAAACCACCCCCCCTTTCCCCAGGCTAGATAGGATTAAAAAGAGACCTTACTTTACTTGAATATAAAATTTCCATGGTCGGAGCAATGAATATTGAGGCGTGCTAACGCGAACTTTTTAGTTGTGATGATGAACCATTTTGTGCTCGGCCTAAATCTCGGCCGCTGTAATCAAGGATTTCGCAAAAATTCTCAATGTAACAACATTAAATGATATTCAACTTAAAATTTACACGTTAGATATAACGATACAAAGATCTATCGAACAACAATAAGTTTGAGAACTGCTAAAATTTGAAATCCTTGATTTGCAAAAAAATAAATCTGTTCTCAGGTTTTCTTTTCTTTCACGGCGAAGAGTTCAAAGGTTTAAACTCTAGTTCCAACTAATTAAAGACGACTTTTAAAAAATGACAGAATGTGTATAAACGAAATCAAATGTTATTCAATCTTGAATAAATGGAAAAATATTTTGAATACCCTCTCAGATAATGAAACAGCTGCGACACATGCACCTGCTCCTTGATTTAAGTCGACCGAGGCAAGAAATTGCAAAAATGGGCTTAGAATTATTCAGTAACTATCAGTTTTAATTTTGATAGAGACGATATTATTTGAGCAGAAATGTTTAAAAAGTCAGAATTTTCAACTATTGATGATCCACAATGCAGCTTGCATGTTTGTCTGTAAGTCAACACTTAGTCTGTTAAGGCGATGTTGCAGTGGGTGAAAATTAGCCGAGAAATTGTTATTTCCGTAATCAAGTACAATATCAAAAAAAAAAATTCTTCGCTTTTCCTCAGCCTCATTATGGTCTTAGAACGTCAGTCCTAAAATCTTGAACATTTTTCAGTATCTTGTTCTTATGAAAAATAATCATACAGTTTTGAACTATAGACAAACCAGAAACTATGGATCGGGTCACACTAGCTTGATCGAATACTGTTTGTTTTACCCATTATATCAGTCAAAAATTCTGAACAAAATTGCAAACTTCATAGCTTGTTGAAACAGTGGTCATTTTAAGAATCTACTTGTAAAGACAAAGAAAATGAATAGCCACTTTGTAGGTTTTCAAACAGCGGTTTTAAAGTTAGAAAAAATTTTAGTTTATGTGGAGCCGTATTTAGCAGGATAAGGATAAACAAAAGAAGGAGAGGGGGTTCCAAATAAACTGGAGGTGAGAAATTTCTAAAATTCTTAGCAAACAGGGGATAGAAATAAACAGAAGCAGAGGTTAGGTGATGCCTTTAAAATAAGACAGCAGATATCAGCA
>JAOBRD020138034.1:0-10041 GCA_027575215.2 Hydrozoanthus sils | reverse complement strand
CCCCACCTCCTGGGCTGGGATCAGGGATCATGGGTCTATTATGCTTCTACCATCCTTGTGCTACTAATTTGTACACATTATGACGCCAATTAAAGGAAAGTTTTACACTATTAATGATGCCTAAATGGTTCACAATGTTGAACTGTTCTACAGTACAAAATTAATTAGTAGATATTAGCTCAGTTGTGTGCGATTTGATTGGACATTTAGAATTAGTAGATGTGAGACAATATTTACCTCCGAAATAGTGAACGACATTGACACCGAAAAAAATGGTGGATAGAAGTAGTCGCTTCGCATCCTTTAGGATCACATTATTAAAATATTACAAGATTACCGTTTCCTCCAAACATCAAGAAGGCAACATGATTTGGTTCAAAAGTATTTCAAGGTCAGCATTTCCGGTTTGTTTCGCGTCATTTCAATTCAAGCTGCTCATGTGGAAGTTTCATCAGGGCTTGTGTTTCAATTGATAAAGGTTTTTTCCCACAAAACTTTCTTTAATCTTAAAAAGAATGTTTTTTATAGATCAGTTGCCTTGCTGGTATATATACTAAAACACTTTTAAAATCTTTTTCAGTTTCGGTGCATCCTTTGCAGAACACGAACGCGTTTCTACCTCGAAGTTAAGACCTGCATCTCCAGAATTCTATTGAGAACTACCGAAAGAAACTTGTTTGCCACGCTTACGAATCCTGGCCATTTTAATTTAAGATAACAATATACCTGACTGCGAACTTACATTGCTTGTCACTGTGAGGCAGACGTACTTCGTGTTTCTTAATTTTATCAAAGAGAAGCTCAGCTCCACCACTGAAACAAATTAGTCGAGTTCATTTGTCATGTTGTTGAAAGATCTACTGAATAAAGCGTGGTAGATTTACGCTACAAGTACCTGAATTCAATGGTGATCTTCAGTTCATCCGCCATTCTTTGCTTACTTCCAGCCAGCTACTTCGTGTTATACAACATTTCGTTAAATATATAGGCAGTTTTGCAGGGGGAGTGGGGTAGTGACAAGGAGGGGTAGAGTAGGGGCTAGAGGTAAAAAAAAGTACAAATAACATGAAATTTTCGCAAATGTAAATAACATATAACGAAAGTTTCATTTGAATCACTACAATGAAATAGTTAATTACAGCAATTTGCCTTTTGTACGTTCCAAAAATTGCAATTTTAAAAAGCTACTGAAGATAGACAAATTTTTCTTCGAACATTGATCCTAATATATATAATTTGATTAATTCCTTGAACAAAAAAGATCTGATTGAATGCAAAAATAAATTCCTTCCAGAAATTCTAGGTTATCACGGTAAGCAAAAGTTTTTTCCTGCGAACTTTAATCCCTAGAATTTGTCTAGTTCACGAACTAAAAAATTAACACTTGAAAATTCTTTTTGCGTAGTAACTAAGCAAGTCATATACGAATGCAAATTCCTGAACGGTTGAAGGGCAGTGTCAACTTTAATAGTGCGGCTGTTTAGTTTAGTTTAGGCATAAGTGTACCTTCATTGCTGCTTTTAAAATATGTTGATACAAAAGTTTGTCAAAAGCCTGAAAAAGCTCTTCAGGTCGTTAGACAAGACAGACAGGCCCGTGCTTGCCCGCTACCGTTTTCTTTCTTCTGGATAGTGATTTGAGAAGAGTTGATTCAATAAAGAAAACAAAAAAAGATCAAAGTACTTTTTTGTTTGTTTTTTACAGTAAATGTTGTTGTTTAGTTGCTTGTTTATTTACTTGTTTGAAAGCCTTCTAAGTGTTCACGTGCTCGCGCTCGCCGCTTGGTACAACGGCTCTGATTGGCTCTCAGATGCTCATGCGGGAAGTTGCAACTCTGCTCGATCAGGTCAAGTTCAAACTTCAAGGGCAAACAAACACAAACACGTCACATTTCAATCAAAACAACTTTGCCGGTTTATAGGGTTTCGTGTTTATCCATGATTCTGCTCTACACGACGTTGAAGATGACAGACTCGTCTTTATCAATGAACAAAAGTTCACCTCATTGTTCTAAATGCAGAAACCACGGCATTATAGTGGAACTGAAGGGTCACAAGCACAAGTGTCAATGGAAAACTTGCGAGTGCCCAAAGTGTATTTTGGTTTTGAAAAGAAGAGAAATCATGGCTGCCCAACTGGCTTTGAGGAGGAAGCAAGAAGGAGCATCATTAACCGAATTTGAAGCAGCAGCATTAGAATCAAAACCTACAATGCACCCGAAATATGAACCAAAAAGCAAAGAACATGATCGAGGTAAGCCGGTAAAACAAATTTTACATCTGAACGTCGTGCTTGATTGCACATAATTTCTTATATCTCTATAGGCCAGAAGACTAGTTATTACTTTGGTAAAGTAAGAAGTTTTAAGAATAATCGCAAACATGGGGTAAGTTTTACAATTTATCAACTGGATTACAGTTTGCTCTATCGCACCCAGGAAGTTCTTTGACTATGAAAGACAGTAAAGCGCTTCGCTAGCCTTCAGTGAACTAAAGTTTAATTTCAATGCCAATGGTAGCAAAACTATGTTTGGAGGGAAGACTGCATGGTTAGAATTCATTTACTTCTGATAAAAAGTTAAGAATGTTTGTTCAAGATGTTTTAAACTAAGTCTAATCGACTATACCAGTTCATGCAGATGAATTACCTCAATTAAACTTGGCAAAGCCAAATATAATACATAAACTTTAGGAATAGCAATGACAATTTAGAAACATTTTTGTCAGCGCGCGTAATCTGTTAAAACTGCGCTTTTGACCAGTTGCGCAACCATACAAAGTGCGGATGATTGCTTGAGGCTCACCGATATTCGAGCTTTTCCAAAATTCTGAGCCTGAGAGTTTAAAGTATGAGTAAAAAAGTGACTTACTGCATAAATTTAGGGTATATTGCATGCAGCTGTGCCAATCAATTCGTCTTTTGGAGACTTTTTAGCCTTTTGGTGCAATTCGCTACTCGTATTAGAGAACTACTTACTTCTGTGTAACTTGTACCCAACGGTTTTGTCTACCCCTATCTTTCAGTTTGAATTATTTACAGTAACAAAGATTTTTCACATAATTTTTGCCATAAAAGAGGTTCTGTTTCTGAGCACGTATTGGTTCTAACATCCGTGTGCACTCTGCGGTTTTGGGAGCACGATAAAAACTTCTAATGAACACGTGCAATGTTCTTAAAACATACACGGCATCATGTTACTGTTTTGAATTTCCCCAGTTTCAACTACAGTAACGCAAAATCTTTGCACTGTTCTGCAGGATGATAAAGGGCACACTGAATTTAATACGCAAACAGAAAATTTGAAAACTCAAAGCAAGGTAACTTCATGAATTGGGTAGCTGAAAAATATCTTCGAAATATTTTTTTTCTGCCCCAAGTAAATTAAAAACCACTCTGGTTTTGCTCTGGAACGTCATCCTAACGTGTACCTCCTGTAATCAATGACTTATACTTTTTTCCTCATTCGTGATTCTAGAAAGTTTCAAGAGGCGGTTAAATTTCACGGAGAGCGACGTTTCCCCGCAATGCAGCACGTTGTTGTCCCCGGCGGCTAGCCCACGGAGATCAGAAGCAAGAGTTGAGTTATCTAATCGCCTGACCGCAACGCAAAACCAAATGACTCAGACCAGGTGTGGCTATAAACTGTACTGTTAGTTTTACTGTTTTATGGTTTATGACAGGACTTAGTTTTAAAGGACCGGCGAACAGCGAATTTCGCCAATGCCCTCTTCCAAGTTTCTGGGATATCATTCGTTCTGGCTTCATGGACTTTAGGCTTTAACCAGAGCAGTTTGATGGTTGATAATTGGATGAGTTCTAGTTAATAAATGTCAAAATGCATACAGCTTGTGAGCGGGTAACCAGAGAACTCAAGGACTTAGTCGTCCTTTAACGACTACAACCAACTGATCGCTATAAATTTTTTGTGTATTTTTAATCATTTTTTATAAAGTTTCTCAGAAATAACCTTAGTACATGAAATTTTGGTCGCACTTTAAAGTAGCGGCTTTTCGGCCTAAATTTTGGCGCTTAAGGGCCTCCACAGACTACACATTTAGTTGTCGACAACTATTTTTGATCGACAACAAAAAAATCATCGACAACTAAAAAACGCAGTGTGTGTGACAAGTTGTCGACAACTAAACGCAAAATTTCAAGTGCTCAGTTGTCGATAACAAATAGTTGTCGATGACAACAAAGCAGGTTCCCTTTTCAAAAAGGGAAACTGCTCAGTTGTCGATAACAAATAGTTGTCGATAGACGGTTTTTTTCTAGTGTGTCGGGACAAATAGTTTAGTGGTCGACAACAATTGCATTTGATCGTATCCGCAATGCCAATGGTCTTTGATCTTAATTTAACCAGCATCGGCTCCCCTGGCTGTCCATCCTCACTTTCCTCTGTTTCATTACATATAATGTCGACTATATCGGCCTTTTCATCGTTTGTAAATCGTCTTTCTCTCCTCTTGTCATTCTTTGCTTGTGAAGCCGCCATTTTCAAACACAAGCCCGAACAAGCATGCGCAATTCTCGCAAAGAGGCTCGGGATGAGAATTACTTTGTTGTCGATAACAAACGCTCCAAGTGTGTGGAAAACTTCCATCGAACACAATTAGTTTTCAATAACATTTAGTTGTCGATACAAATTAGTTGTTGACAACTCATTGTATAGTCTGTGGAGGCCCTGAGTCACTTAATTTTCGCAATTTCATAGGCCGACTAAAAGTTTTTTTATTGCAGCAAAAGCGTAGCGGTCATGCGGGTTATTTTTGTCGTGAATTGCGTCAAGCATTTTCATTTAGGGCCTCTTCATGATGAGCGAGTTGTCCCGGTAAGCCGAGTCTGAGATGTCTCGGCTTGCCGGGTTTCCCGTCTCTATTATATTTTGCCTTTTCGTTTACATGTAGGCGGGATATCCTGTCTTGCCGAGTTTCCCATCTAGGCGAGTCGGGGCACCCGGCAAGCCGAGACAACTTTAGTGCATGTAAAGCTAAAGGCATACAGCCGAGATATCTCGGCAAGGCGGGACAAGATTTGACAGTTGTTGATACACCTGACGTAATTATTCCTGCTTTATTCCGCGAACAATGCTAGATGGTCAAAAAGAATCCTAGTGGAAGAAAAGCCGGGGAGGGGTTTCTGTTTCAGATCAGTTGCAGAAGTTAAGGAAAATGAAACCAAACTTGCCGCAAAAATACGATTTCGACAAGATACTACCATTTTGGAAGTTTCTGCTTAGCAACCGGGCGATATCTCGAAAAATAACCCACGAGGTGGGATGACGCTTTTTGCTTATTACTAGTATCGCTCCAACTCGCTCCATGTAAAAATGCCCCTAGTCTAACACTAGGATTCCGCAGCTCTTTATAAACATGGAAACCGCGTACTCCGCATGGGAATGTGGAATTGAAAACGGGCGAAGAATCCATTTCAGTTGTGAAGCTGAAATGACTGAAATGTATATATAATGTATACATCCGATATACGTTCTAATAAACCGTGAAACGGACCAAATGGTTTAATTTCATGTTATTATTTTTGAAAATCGCTAAAATCGCTAAATTTGCTAAGTTAAAGTGTCAAAAAGGTAGACTGAAAAACAGTTTCTCCCTCTGCCGGGAGATTGAAAATCCAAGCGCGTTCATCAAATGGGAGACTGGGAAGAAGAAATGGAGACAATGAACGTGCTTGGATTTTTACGCTCTAATCTCAAGCGAAATAGTAGTACATACGTGGTGTTAAAACACGTAACACGCTTTATTCACGCATCATTTCCATTTTACAGCTCGCAGAGTAATGAAAATCCAGCGTGCAGCAACATTGCAGAACGCAGCGTTCGACTGTTGATCGACATGTTCCCCGAACATCCCTCCTGGATTCTCCACCAACTGTTCGACAACCATAGCAAAGATCTTCTCTTTACCCTTGAAGTGCTGCTTGCTTTCCGTAAAATGAAAGGCCAAGATTCTACCTGCTCAATGTGGTCCTACGGGAACCTCTCAACGCCTCCTCACATATTCTCCAGACCTGCGTTTCAAGACATACACTCGGCATACCATTGGAAGGTCAGGGCCGCGGCTGCAGCTCTTGTGGCGCTTTCACAAGCCAACTTGCAAGCGCAGAACCGAATCTCCTATAGTGCACCGTCGCAAGAGATGGCTGAGAGTGATTATGTCACCCAAAGATCAACATTCCACAGGCCCATTACCTTTGTAAGTGGTAAACCTACCCGTAAACGCAAGAAATAGACACAACAGCACCGAGACTTCCTCGTCATTCCTGACATGAAATTGTTACGTTGTTATGCTCGTCACATTAAGAAGACGAGCTCTTTTTGGTTTAATATCCTAATTTGGTAGAGCTAAGAAATGATTTCGGCTAGTGATGTTATTTAAGACACTAGTGTCCAGTATAACTACCTTTTAATGCCGAATAGAACAGAGGTTCTTTATAAAGCTAGCCCCACTGAAATGTTCAACTACTTTTGCGGTTTTAAAAAAGGAGTGATACAAAAGTCCTTTGTAACCATTGGTCTGAAATGAAGTTAGGTCGATCGAATCTGGCTCTTCAGTAATGGTGGCAACGCAAATCGTTATTTCATTCGTGAAAAAGAAAATATATTTTTCGGAATTATTTATAAACTTTGTTTCATATTAAAAATGCGACGATAAACAAGAATTTCGCGCCCGTTGTTAGAGGGTTCAAAGGTTGTAATATTGAGTTCTGTTAACTCTGGAAACTTGCAACAGAATAAGAATCGTATTGGCATTAAACGAATCTGATTGTTCATAGGCTTTAAATTTTCTTTTTATAGTGTAATGATTTGTTTCTATGTGCTTTTACACAAATAAATGGCTTTGGCAGCTTTCGTTGTTACGGTTTTGACTCTGTTGTTATTGTTATGAAATTGCCATTGTTGTATTTTAATACTATTGTTAATGTTATTGCAAATGTTGTCATTACTATAACTGTTGTTGTTGTTGCCGTTGTTGCTGTTGATGTTATTGCTATTGTTGTTATTACCAATGTTGATGTTGTTAATCTATTACAATTGCCATTGCCAATTTTATTGTTGTAACTGTTGTTATTGTTATTGCCTTTGTTGTTGTTATTGCCATTGTTATTATAATTACTAAAGAAAAGGAGGGGTGGGGGACTAAAATTAAACGGGGCTGGGTGGAGGGGCCGAGGGTTGGTTGTGTCTATTGGGTGTGAGAGGCCTTATGTAGCTGCACGCTGGATAGCGCCACGCTGCTGGTCTACTGCACGTCGTCGTCATCAAAATAGAGTGCTTAAGCAAGGAAGACAGCGCCGACGATAACGGCAGAGAACAATAGTGAATACAATAGCTGCACGTTGGAATGCACCGTGCTTGACACCTGCACGCTGTCGTCTTTAGAAACACAACATGAAAAGCTCAGTTTTGGAGTTTTTACGACTACGAGAACGACCTACACTCGTTCAATCGTTCAATCTTCGTTTACCTTTAAGAAAATCACTTTTATCTTTTTCTGTTCACAAAGCGTAACTCGGACAAAAGAGAAAGCAAACTAGCCATACGCGATAGAAAATGGAAAGAAATGATTCGCACTTATAGGAAAGTGAGTCAATAATTGAAGGTATTATTCTAATATATTCGAGCTGTCTGACCAAATATTTCACATGCCCTGTGCACGAGTTTTCCTCTTTTAATCATATTATGCACTGTACAGGTGTATGTTCTAGTGTAAGGTTCACACTTCGAGTATTTAAGTGATGGGGAAATAAATCTGGCATGCGAGATGTACAAGGATCGCTACCGTCTTTTATTCCTCTTGGTGTTGTGGTCTTACATGATGTTGCGCCAAGCTCAGTGTACCTTACGGTTTGAAGAACTCATTAGATTGTTGTTTCTCTCTATCTTACTGCGTTCTTACATTATCAACAACACTGATTTATGCATCACAAGATGCTAAACTTTCATTGTTCGCAACGGAACATTTTAGATAGCGACCTTGTTATTTTTGTCGGACCAACGGTGCCAACTATTTAGCATATATATTGCGGTTAACAAAAATCTAAATGTTATCTTAATTCACCATAAACTTAAGTTGCGGATGTTCCTACTTAAAACTCGGTTTCGCCAACTCTCTTACGTGAGTAAGGTGAAGGTGGCTAACTTAAGCGCAATATACCACTTCCGTTTTGCATATTATCGAAAACTTAATAAAACGGGTCATGCTAAAATGAGTACATGAGAATTCTACTAATTCTAATGAATGGTTTGTTACACTAGCCCTGAAGTTAGTTCCTTAAAATGTATGTGTATCGCAATGCCTTGGGCTTAGTTTTCAATCGATTAAGCCACACTGAGAAATAACAACAATTTAAGAACAACTTGAGGCTCGAATTGCCAAAAAACTATGAAGAATGAGCCACGGCTAAAATTGCTAATTCTTGTATATTAAAACAAGCGTGTAGAGAGTAAAGCACGCTGGTTGTTGATCGAAGTTCCAATGCAACACTCGTGCTATCCACAGAAACTTGGCAAAGTAACTACTGTCGAGCCCCCATTTTTTCCCCAAAACAAAAACATTTTAGTTACTTTCAAACACTTTTGCTTGCAACTTCCCTGCGTGGTTGCGTAGCACTGACAGTTCTTTACGAAGTTTAATTTGGACGCGCGGGAAATGGACTGAACAAAAAATGGAGTGATCTCCCCTCCCCAGTTCACTCAATATTTTGCCGTGACCCATTTGCCGCGCACAAATTAAAATATTTCGCGCGAAACGTTCACTTCGCAAGCTACACGCACGAAAATAATTAATAGGTTTATCCGGCTAATATTAATTCATACGATGTTTCACATACAAAATTCAAAGTTTAGTACCCAAACATGTCTAGCTGGAAACTCTTGACGCCACCTTGCTCATAGGAAACTGCAAAGCGTATGTGAGTTTTGTGTGATCAATGACGGTTGGAAGAAAATAAACAGTGAATAATTGAACTTCTGTCCAAAATCGGCCACGATCTTTTACAATTCGCAGGGATATTAAGGAAGAATGGGTTCACCTGAACACGAGAAATGTCTGCGCCAAAAGCTCACCAAATTCAGTTCTTTTAAAACATTTTTTCGAAGATCAAAGTGTAGTGACCATTTTAAACGAGTCTCGACCGGCTTTAATGAAAAGCGACGTAGTCTAATGACGAACCTTTTACTACAACTGTGTAACTGAAGCCAACTCGACTATCCGTTTCTCCCATGCTGAAGCACAACTTGGACCGGCTTCGTTTCGGTGGAAATTTATTAATACCCATGAGACAAAAGAAGTACAACACGCTATTTACATCTTTCCCAAGTAAGGGTCAAAAACTACGCCCCTCACTCTTGCTTTCCTAAATCATTTTCTATTGTTTGCAAGACATGAAAACGTAAATGATCGACTAACTTGACAATTTGCACTGCAATATACATTATTTACATTTCTTCCAAAAACCGTTTTTGATATTAAAGATATGCTTGTGTGAGTACATTTTGAATAATCGTTATGAACACAGTTTCCCTTTTTTAGTGTTAACCTATGTTCCCATATTTACTACACTCAAATATCTATAATTACGCTTTTTTTCTTGGTCCAAAAAATCGTGTACCGTATTTCTTCATAGTAAACGCATATGCTGCTTATCTGAAAGTTACTTATTTGCATGCTAATTGACAGGGGTTGAACTTATCAGTTTAAGAGAACATTTCAGGTAGCAGAATTGAAAAATCTGGTGCAGCTTAGTGAAACCTCGATTCATCACTATCACTTTAGCCAATGTAGATCAATGTTTGTAACCGCTGCTAGTATGTTTCAACAGTACTTAAGAAAACACGTGTAGGTTTTAAAGTTACCAGCAGGCCTGTCGATCAAGTTTTTCTAAAGTTCTCAAAGTAAGACATGTGACTGATACATGGACGGCAGAACCGGGGGACCGGGGGCACAGCCCCCCCCCCCACCCAGGTTTGCATTTAGGGTGTGAGGTTTGCATTTAGGGTGTGAGGTTTGCATTTAGGGTGTG